>CM032664.1:5270860-5306374 GCA_019095985.1 Streblospio benedicti
GCAAACTCACTCCGACGTACGCTCTCACCAGATAAAAACCGAGTAAAAAGCTATCCACAATCACATTAAATAATTCTCTAAGGTTTTTCCAAATGTATGAATGGTTAAATAATTCATACAATTATCTAACTTGCATAAATTGAAACCTGCCTCTCAATGATTTCTTGTTTTATAATTGTGTTGTATTTTTTACATGATAATATATAGATCTAGTTACGGTACATTGATGTTAGCTATTATTAGTCCTAGATGTTAGTATGAAAGCAGTTTGATTTGAATATTGATTTTAAATTGATTAAAGAGTGCATTGTGTTTTAGAACTACATATATGGTACAGCATAATGCAATTCAATAATTAATATAAATGACTTTAAGATGTATGTTTAACTTGTATTTACGACAGATAATTTGCTTCACATAATCAGAAAATGTTTTTATACTTTTGGATATTTTAGCTCTGACGAGGAATTTATTTATTCGAAATTACTCAATAGCTAATGAATCTTAGAAAAGTTAGTTCAAAATTATCTTTTTTGATTTGATTTGGTATTATTTATTCATAATTTAACGTGTTAAAATGTACATTACAACTAATTAAAAATAAATATAATATAAAAAGACAAGCAAAATATGACCAACATTTCACCAGCAGATACAACGTACTACCACAGGAATAACATATTTAATATTTGAATCAGCAATACGCAGAAGACTATTTGACAGGTTTGTATTCAATTCAATGAAATATCATTGGGGCCGGGTGTTTTAAACTGCTAATAAAAGCTCAAATGTGCTCCAATTAGTAACCCTCTAGTTCAGAATTTTATCTTATTACATCTTATAACAATAGAGATTTTGTTTATTTGAGTGTGATGCATTATTTGAGAATTACACTTTCAACTTCCACTACATATGAACTCTTGCATAACGAATTAGCATATGAAAACACAAATAATTCAGTTATTCAAATTGCAAAACACAATTACATCAATGCTGACAGTACTTCTTTGTAACACCGTGTAGCTTATGTTCATATTTATAGCCTGATATTAAACTAGTCTACAATTGCCAATTCTATTCCTGTGGCAGTTTGACTACTCTAGGGGCCACCACCGCGGACTATCGGCTGCGCTGTTCATCTACTTCTTCCTCTTTTTGCCGAGCAGGCCGAGTATGGAGCCCTGGAACCCGCCTCCGCCGTGTCCGCCCCCGCCGTATCCGCCGCCGTGCTGACCCAGACTGCTGAGGCCGCCACCGTAGCCTGAAAACACGACCAAATGTCAGATTTAAAGCCATGTGTGTGCCCTAATACATTTCATATCATCACGTCGGTTTGTAGCATGCGTGTACATATACGAACCACCCCAACCCACAAAAAACACACAAAAAAACTTACAAAAAAACACACACACAAAAACAAAACTTCTGTTCTCCACTCGCTCGTTCTTTTCAAACTCCGCATTCAGCTAATGAGAGATTTCCTGATAACTCACTGCCACTGTATAACAAACTATACAATCATACAAATCCGATTCCATTCCCAGAAAAACATAACACGCTGAATACCCCAATATTGCGATCAAAACACCCCCCATGCATTAACATATATGTCCCGAATAGTTGTATAGGTCTGCTAACGGTAAATCCACCAAATCCCATGCTCACCTGCCGTGTTGTGTCCCCCGCCGCCGCCGTACCCCACTACCACCTGCTGGCCGTACCCCCCGCCCCCGTGCCCGTAGCCCCCGCCGCCCCCGTGGCCGTAGCCGGGGTTGTGCTTGGTGGGCAGACAGCAGCGGTGCGTGGAGTTACACACGAACCAACTGTAGAAGTAGCCGGCGCTCAGGCAGCCCGACACGTCACTGCAACATTGGACACGTAGCATGTTGTAATAATACTGAATACATTTGAATACTACTGGGTTGCATTAGGTAAGGTTAGAGGATAATGTGTACATACTAGCTATCAGAATCTACATGTGGTATCATGTTGGACTGGAAGAAGAGGTAAAGTAACTATCGGCGGACTACTAGCGGTAGCTTGTTTATTATTATATCGCAGCATTATTTGAAAAGTGGCCAATTCATAATCTTTGTCCAGTATATGTCTAACTTGAAAAAGAAATCCCCGGTTTAAGATTATCCCACAATATACAGCAGCTTTTTAACACACATTTATGTTTCATTATGTAATACACACTCTTCGATCGAGAGCACAGTAACTTATGGCGCATTTGCTTACCATTTGAGACTCTGTGTGCAAGCATACAACACACCACCAAGAACTCACCCCCATGATAGTCGCCAAACCCACTACACTAGCTGTACTAGAAAGGGGACCCTTAAAATTTATCCTTTTGCATACACAGATGTAATACTGCAGCAGATGACCCCATAGTGTATATGACCACCCTTGCCCCACCACCGCACGCACGAGAAGGCTGCCCGGCACTCACTCGTTGAGCACGCAGATGCCGTACTTCCAGGCGCAGACGGACGTACGCGGGATGCAGCACACCGTGGAACGGTTGTAGCCGCAGTTGCCCACGTAGATGTTTTCCGAGATGTCGCAGTCGGCCACCTGCGGAAGCAACGTACACTGCAGATGCAGGCTGAGGGATAACAGGTTAGCTGCTTGTGCGATATATAAGATTCCATTGCCTGCCCAATGACACTGTCACGTACCTCGGTACACGTGCCTCCCTGCTGGCCACACTTGAGTTCGGCCAGCAGTGTTGCATTAATGAAGCCGTGGTGAAAGCCGCCAAAACCGCCGTAGCCGCCACCGCCATAGCCAGCCAGTAGCAGGTTTCCTATGGCTGCAATGAGACATTGCTACCCACTAAATAAAGCGCACTGCATACTGGTTGATTTTAAAACCGTGTGACACGACCTGATGGACGTGAATCCCACCCATGAAAATACTGTAACTTTGCACCAGAGCTTGTGGTTTAGATTCATGGCCAGAACAGTTGGTGCTATGTATACCTATTATATACCAACTGGATATTTCCCTGTATTAAATCCGTATATACCTATAGTTGAAGCGCTTAAAGATCACCACTGGTCATCAATAAGACTGCCAGAGAGTTTAATAAGAACGAGAAGTATCACTGCTGCATTCACCCTTATTTTGACTGATTTAAACCCGCCAGAATTGGCATTGCAATCTAGTGTATGTGTCTTTGTGATAAGATTGTAATACATACCACTAATGTTGATGACATGGGCGGCGAGGAATAATCCTATAACTAGCACAGCTCCGTGTCCAATTGAAGACCTCATGTTCAAACGAACAACATCATTCAAGCATTACATCAATGCATTATTATCAAATAAAACAACTGTTTGATTTACGAAGCGTTCATTCAGCTTTCATTGATGCAAAAGTCGATTTAAGATTTCACTTTTTAGTCATTGCTCAAACTGGCCACACTGTCCGAAAATCTATCTTATTCATTTGAAGTGTAAATGCTATCAATCCGCCTTTGAAGTCTTACAATGTACTATTAAACTGCTGAAATTATGATGATGCAATGCCTGAGATTGCGACTTTACAATGCATTACGCTGGCTTATCTAATTAAACACTAAGTTAAGTTGGCCCCCGGCTATAAGCTGGCTAGAGAGTAAATTGTGTGCATTTTTTTTATATAGACACAAGTGAAATTCATAACGCATTTTAATTGTGTTAATATGGTACAACATAAGCTTCCGGTATTCCCATAACAGTTTGTAATAAACCAGTTGAGCATAGTCTGCTGTTGACTACGCTGAAATAGGCATCTGGTATAGTTTAGGGCAAACGAACCAAAACTGCAAAAAACGACATTGAAAATATACTGCAAAAAGTAATAATATTTTTTATATTAAGGTTTGTCACATAGTTTCTTAGCTCATAATAAAAATAATGATAATGTCATGGCTGTTCCACCCCACAAACAAAATAAAACAAACAAACGCACACTTCGCAATATCCGTGAGAGCAACAAAAACAATTAAAAAAAACACATATAAAACAAAACAGAGGCACCCACATACCAGTGGCGCAGTTTATTAGCTCATAATAAAAATAATGATATATCATGGCTGTTCCACCCCACAAACAAAATAAAGCAAACAAACAAACACTTGACAATAATCTGAGAGTAACAAAAACAATAAAAAAGACATATATATATATATAAAAAATGGCACCCATATCCGGCCACATACCATGCAAGTGGCGCGTCCGCTCAGACAACAGCCACGGGCGATAATCTAGGAGACCTCACTTACCGTGCAGTCAGCTATTAAACAATTTATTTCATCTACAGATGATTATAGACTTAGAACACATAATTATGTTACCGGTAGTATGTGTTTTCCCACTTGAAGCGCCTTTGTCTGCGCAGAATTACTGGTAAGATTCTATGGAGTAAAAGACGGTACAAATTTTGGTCTAATTTGCATATTCACTAAAGACAATTATAACGGCAATACTAAGATTGACATTGGAGCTACAAAATAATAGAATCTGGATTTCTTTGTTTGCCTTCAATCGGGTTGCAAAATATTAGTATTACACCCAATACTTATTGTCAATAAACTGAAGTTGTTGCTTTGACACCACACACCACGCCCATTAAATATTTAATTCATATGTAAAATGAGTGAGCTTACGTATGCTGTAACCAGATGCAAGATAATATGGAGAGCATTTATTGCTTTATTTATTGAAATTTTGAAGAACAAAATCATACTATTTGCTCGTATACTATGTATTTTTGTGATAAGCCTTTCTAGGATAAATAGATCAAAGTTTGACTAAATTTCCTTGTGACACATACGAGTGTTTAGTTGTTTCACAATGGAGTACCCACTGTGGGGTTTTATGATGTTATTACAAACACTTATACCTAATTGCTCTTGTCAAACATTATGGATACAAAATACATACTACAAAGAAAGTACGCATTATCTATTATACTTATACAGTTATACAAATAGGCTAGGTCCTTTACATCAAGGAGTTTTAAACTTCATGTACATGTGCATATATACAATGAAAACGTTTAAACCCTACATACGACTGTAATGAAATATTAAAATTAGCTTATGATAATTTTTTTACAATACTGTTTGTAAAATTACCATTTATATTTCCTTCAGTGCGGTACATTGATATAAGTGTTGGTCCTCCAGCACCCGAAGTAAAAAGTTGTTTTCAAACTTTGAGGCATTTAATGGCCAAAAAAAGTTGCTTCAGATTTGTTTGAATACAAAGGCAAACAATGTTAATTGATAATTGATAACCACTTGTAATTGATTGAATTTGAAAAAGTAAGAAGATGTCAATCATCTGATGTTATTCTAGAAATGAAAAAAGGTTTGCATGTCACAGAAAATATGAAGTCTATTTCGTCACAGTATACCAGTGCTAATTCATACCCACTACAAAAAATAATGTTACACTGCAATTTGAAGTCACCAACATCAACATCAATCACTGTACGTGTGTAGTGATGATTCTGAAGCATCTACATCATTCAATGTCTGAGCCTTAGTGCCAACCTTTTAGTATACTGATGGCAGAAGTAAACTAATTGACACATGTTTGATGCCACACCAATACCGAACAGAAATTATTAACACATGCAAGCGTATTTAGATCTATTTACTTCACACACATTTAAACTAATTCGGACGTGAATGAAGTTCAACCTATGACTCAACTACATCCTTATCCTTATCCTACATCCTTATTAGGACCTACTACTTATAGAGAATAAGTAGTTATTGCAACACTGAATATATGTGAAGTGTGAAAGAAATTCCCGTAAACCGACGATGACTCAAATACCATACTAAATATGCCAGAAGTGTAAAGACCAAAGCTCAAGGATATGACATAGATTCCGTGTCATAGAAATATGTTACTACTTTACACAGTATTACGCCATTTGTTTATTATATTTAAGATAATACTGCCTGCAAAGAAATTAATGTTCTGTCTACCAACGTGTACAACATATAAGCATAAAAACGCACGAGTACATTGATGATAATCTGAAAATAATCTATTTTTAGATATATGCTTCAAAAATATGTCTTACGAATGGTGGGGTGGTCCATTCGAAGCCCAGCTGCCAATGAGCTATGATGAGGACTTACACGAGGATGACATAGTGTTGTTGGGCCGGCTGTCTACTTTGGACGATCCACGCTGTGCAGGTGAAGGATGCTGGATCGCAGCTCGTGACGAGGAGGCAGGCTTGGGAGCAGTGGACAACCAACAGGTACGTGGGGTCTTTATATATTAGAAGAATGTTAACGGTCCTCTGGTTTTGTGATTTCATAGTATACTAGACTACCGTCATGCCAGTTGCTCTGCATGTTATACACCATAGGATGGAACCAATCAGAAAGCTGAAGACATGGACTCATACAGTTACCCATAGCGTCGGCAAGAGGATGAAAAGAGTCTTATTTTCAAGAGTGTTATCAATATATAGATCATGATTTAGTATTTGTACAAAACGCTATCACGGCTAATATATGATATGTTCACCTTAAAAGGGCCTGTCACACCCATATAACGGACTGATACCGGACTGATAACGGACTGTTTTTCCCAAAATTTTGTACTCCGTCGAGAGAACGTCCAATAAAATGACATTTTCATACCGGACGCTGCGCGGCATCTCCTCGGATAGTCAACGTACGTTCGACGTACTGACGGAAGCTCGTCGAAAATTTACCGGCATCTTAACAGAACAGTGTCGGATTCGGGCCGCATGTGTACCGTCTGCACGTCGGCCTCTCACCGCCCGTATAGCGTCCTAACCTCGGATGATAAAAGCGGCCTTGCTCACGTGGGGCCTCACGTTCCTGGCGTAGGGTCCTCAGGGCAATGGTTATCACCAATGATGAAAGGAAACACTTTTGAGTTAAAAGTTTTAAGCGTGACGGTTATATAGAAGGCAATAATATTGTTTGATCATCCTGTCATACAAAACGAGGTGCGATTCTTTCGACATCTCTGTCTAGTTAAAACCACGGGCAATTGCCGACGGGAAATACAATAATTGACCTTTTAAAGTTTTGAGCACCATGAAAAAAATGATAATAAACAGAATAAAGATTTAAGATTTAATACCTCCTGTATGTACCCGCCAATGCGCGTACCAATATACCAGATGGTATACTCGGGCACATAATGTCTAAAACTAGTTTAAAATATAAAGTTTACTGCTACTCTCATGTGGGATGTGTATGATAAATATATTGTCAATAATCCTGTAGAATGTGAAGCCTTTACATATGCGCAGATATATCTTGTTTAAGAAGGGTGTATTGTGGTCAAACATGGTGCGGGCATTTTTCGGTTGCAACGTAATGAGACACATGATTTTCTGCAGCCATAAGTGAGTTTAGTATATAAATATGATAACCATCACAATTTGTTTGTATAAGAAGAATTCCTTGATGTCCACTCACAGAATTTTCTTATATTGTATTTATTTTGTCTCTTTAGATTCACTCCATGTTGAGAATTGAATGATCAAGACCTCGTATGCTAATACTGGTGACTAGCAGTGGGCCAATTTATAGCCCTTGACACTGTACGACGTCCGTACGTCAGAGATACGTTGGTATTACGGTGTAAATCCGACGAGCGTCTGTTGTAGTACGGTGAACATACGTTAAAGTGATGAGATCCGACAATAATCCGCTAAACATACGAGGAAGACACGCACACGTCCGCCAAGCGTCCGCTAAATTGACGTTATCATACGTCGACGGGTTGTGCGTTCCCAACACGTCCCCATTCCGTGACGGACCCTCCACTGATGCTTCACGGAAGCTCCTCGTATGTTCGTCGTATATTCGTCGGAGATTTTAAGTAAAAAATCCGTTCCCAATTTTTGAGCAGCCCAAAACACTGGGGACTGAAAAATCGACTCAACGGCATGATAACGGACATCGACGTATAAACAACGGTGTAATATCGACTGCATATCGGAAGTGACGGACGCTCGACGTAGTGGCAAAATCTGCCCGTCCTCAGTCCGGTATCAGTCCGTTATATTGGTGTGACAGTTAATTTTACATTATGACGTTTGCAGCTGGCCAGAGTTCCCAACATTTTTCAACAGTTTAAAAAATGGCGCTCTTGCTCAATGTCACGCTTTAATACAAGCTTTCCCGCCATTTACCACGACCCTAATCAACCTTTGATACACTCTTGTGCCGCATTGCACCATCAATGCGCTTATTATCTGCTTTTCTTTCAAAACTTAATTCTGAAGGACAAATCTAAACATAATTTTTCTATCAATTTCAAACCTCACAGGTTCCTTTTCAAAATTAAACAACATAAGCTTTTAACATTTATTATATTGAGATTGCTCATCACAACATCTAATTACAAAAATGATAGAATAAATACAACTGAAACAATTATTGGACCAAACAACAGCATATATAATATACAAATGCAATGTACAAGTATTGACATTTAATTCCACTGACTGAATCCTCTTCAGTAGTGCATGTGTGTTTGAAATCCAATGACAGGGTTGGCAGTTTACGTGGAAAACTTCTGCCATTTATCCGTCTGGGAGAAATACCAATCTTCAGTCATTCCTTCCAAAGCAGAAGAAATATCCATATGTAAGTTGGTATATTTTGGACATTACAGATGGTCTCATTTTGGTATATTTTAGTCCAAAAAACTAGTCCACAAAACTGGACTAGATTGTGTTTATATTTTGTTATTTTGTGATATATTTCCCTGAAGAGGACACTTAAGTGTAGAAACAAACGTAGGAAACATCATTTTAAATAAATGAATTTCGATTTTCTCTTAATGTCTAATATTCACTAATATTATGTAATCAATCTCGTAAACAAGACAGATATAAGACTAAAAGATACTAAAAAGAAGAAATATCTTGATATGTTTTTGAAAACGTTGTAATATATTTAGGATTTATTTAGGAAACATTGAGATGTATAGTAGCAAGAAGAAAAGAAAAGAGATACTATTATCTATTTCTTTTAGAAGAAACCATTTCAACCAGTTTTTCCTCATTCCTTCCACCGTCTAGCAAGAGATGGCAAATATACACTGTACAATAATACATAATACATATGCATGTAGATCTAGATATACAACACCTCACAATTCATTTATGAAGTATGACTCATCTTGAGTAACATCCAAACCTTTTAGATTTGAACTCTGAGGCACTCTTCATACAAAGGATATCAACTAGACCTTTGGCCTGGTAAGTTTCAAAGGCTATGTTGCAGTTTCAATTCAAAGCTCCATATTCTTCTCCACAAACCCTAAGGTACATTGTGTATGCACTCTTTTTAGGGGATATTCAGTCATCCATCCAGAGTAAGACAGCGGGTTGATGAGAGCGTTCAGCGGAAATAGAACCAGCCCAACTATTGCCTCAGTGGATGGTGGCAGAGGGTAGCCAGACATAGTCATGGTGTTTAGCAGGGTCACCACGAACCAAGCGATGAAACTAGAGATAATGATACCTCCCAGTTTACATATCGTTTCACCTTTCTTTTTTCGTGTCTTTGTTGGTTGAATAGATTTCTTTACGACCACTATAATATGAAAGTACATTATGATCATTATCATAAAAATGGCAGAATTCAAGACCAACAATGTTATGGAGTAGACCATAGATAATGACCCCCCAACTAAAATGCAGGCCGAATTTTTCATTCTTGAAGAGACATAAAGTACAACAAATGGAGATATTGCTAAAAATATCATCCATAATATGAGTACCATAATCAGAGTGGTGCCTCTTTTCAATCCATACTGTTTGAAAGGATAGACTATGATACATATATATCTGTCTGCTGCAATCATAAATGCTATCAACGTCGATTGGTGACTAGATACAAACAAGATCACACTGCATATTTTGCACTGTAATGAGAATGTCCATCTGACTATTAGGTAAGGTGAGTTAGTAGAGTTACGATCTGCAAAGTACAGCAGTCCTAAATATAAAGATAAGAGTCCATCAGAAACTGACAGATTAATGCCTAATAGAGTTGGCACAGTAGGTTTCTTATTAAATTTCCTCACCCATCCAAATATTGCCAAGCCATTGATGCCGAGAATAACACAGCACGACAATATCACCCAGAGCTCCAAATAACTGCTAGAGAGAATCTTCACACATGATGAAATTAAGTCATTCTTCTTTTGAACAGCAGTACAAACTGATCTAGCTTTCTCTGCTATAAGACAGCAAAGTGAAAAATCATCAACAATTAGTTGAGAAAGCTTGGATAAAATCAGCAAGTTTGTTGGTAGGCGCTCCATATCAAACATATTATATGAGACATCCAAAACCATGCAAATTAAACAGAAAATTAAAGTGTTTAGTGGTAATGTGAGTTAATTTGTTATGAGATAAGATGAGTGCATTCAGATATTTCATGTTCGTAAATGCACCACTTGCAATAGATGGGATATCATTGTGACTAAGATCAAGATTTGAAATATAGATATTGTTTACAAATATGTTGTCAGTCAATTCCAAAAAAGGATACGTGTTTTGTATTTTCAGATGCAATATATACTTTAACTCCTTGAGTGTAGATGAAAACTGTGTAAGATTCCCCAGTTCAATATATTGAAATGTTGCAACTCGCGTCCAATGATTTAGCCTAACAAAAGTCAAAGAACCAGTGCACAAAACAGCAAATCCTTTCACTTGACATGAATTATTTTGCTTACTATTCAGAAGTAATACTAGCTCATCATCAAACGATTCAAAGCATTGGGCAGAGCCATCACCTATGAATGGTTCAGTTACATACACACCTTCTCTTGGACACTTAAATGTATTTGGTATGATCAGACTCTCACATTCCAAATGCTCATCTTCTTCCCTGAGACAATCTACTTTTCTATTGCAAAGATCATGAACATTGATGGTGAACCCGGTACAAATAATGCCATCATTGTGACAGATGTCCTGATTACCACTCTTCGGACATGTTGGTTGTAATTGCAAGTACTCGGCTACTATGATATTGCATGCATAGTATGAACAGAGTCTGCTAGATTCATCAGAAGCATCATTACAATCAGTGTAACAGTCACAGACTTTTGAAAATGGCACACAGCCACCACACTTGCACTGAAAATACAAAGCAGAACAGATGCATTGTTCAGTGTGACAGTCGGTGAAGCAAGAATCAGAGAGCTTCATCATACTTGGTGCTAATTCACACACTTGGGTGCAGTTAAGTTCATCATCACCTTTAGGACAGTCTGCTTGTCCATCACATACATGATGTTCTAATATAAAGATCCCAAAACTGCATTCAAACATGTGCTGTTTTAAAGAGTGTGTCATTGCAAACAGCTGTTGATCTTGTGAAGTAAAATTCGAAGAGTGGACTTTTTCTTGCGAGATCCTCTGACAAAATATGCCAGAGTTAGGAAGTTTAAGATTACATGGAATAAAAAATGGCAATTTTGCAGTAGATGTGGATGGTATCAGCATATTGCAAAGTGATTCAGTATCTATAATAGTGTTATCTACACAATATATCTCTTGATTTAAGCGGAAAATATATTCCACTACCTTCTTATAGTTCTCACTAAAAGGCATGCATTGTTTACAATCTGTACCGTTAATAAGAGATTGAATGGGCCCAAAATTATAAAATCTGTGCAATAAAGTACAATAATCTATTGTGACATCTGGGTATAGCCTCTTAGTAAAATGTTGAAATATATCAACATCTGTATCAACAAATAAACCTAACATATGGAGTAGCTCTGTATAAGTGGATCTTACAGAGAGGAGTTTCGTCAGAAGATTTAGATTGTGAGGGGATATAACATTCATCATTTGGAAGTCATTCCCCAATACTGAACAATTCAAGTCATTTGAGGACATGAATGAGTTGTAAGGTCCAAGCAAGACTTCTTCAATTCTATATTGATTAGTATACGAAATATAGGAATTAGAATCTCCCGAATTGATAGAAAAGACAAGTCGTGTGTGCACTGGCATTGATAAGCGCAATTTTTCATTGCAAATGATAAGGACCTCTTTAAGTTCAGAAAACATGCATTCATAGCTATTTCCTTCGCTTAAATGCATTTCAGTTATCTTAATTTCCGTTTGCCTATTCCATTCCACGTAATTTGTCATACTTATGAATTGGAATTCTTCGTTCATGCTGTGAACGATCTCATATTTAAACTCAATCTCCAATAAAGGGGTGGGCTGGACAGGATGGATATCTAATGCCATGCCCTCTGGTCTGTCAAGGATGTCATAGAACTGCAGAAGTCTTCCTTTAAAAGTTCTTTGGTATGTGATATACTTCCCCCTGTAACGGTAGGGTGAAAATGTCATGGCAGTTAGCTCTGGTGATATTAGTTGGATTTTAATTATAAACACGTTTTTAATATTACCGGGATATGCTAGCATAAAATAAAAATCTCTGAAGTAAAGTCTGTATGAATTGTCAGCATCAATACCAAAATAGCCACACTTTGCAGCAGTCTGGTAAGATGCAATTGTTCCATTTTGTGAGTGTTGATTTGCTGATGAGAACTCTAATGCCGTTTTATCACTACATTCCAAGCGTGAACTTATAATAGCATGCTTTACTCCCCCAATTAATGCATATTCAGATGTGAACTTTAACATGAGCTCAAAAACAAGGACACCTGTCAAAGGCCCTTTGCAATAAGTTGCATCCTTACTTGATTTACCTTTATCTAACCAGACATGCATGTTGCGCAGGTTTTCTATGGTTGAACCACTACATGGTTTTCTTTCTATCTGTTCTTCATAGAAGGTCACAATTTGTTTATTAACAAAAAATCTTCTAACTGTATCGAAAATGCACTCTTGTTTCCTCTTGAAAAATGGAAACTGTTGAATGTGAACAACATATGATCTATGTTTTACTGTCAACTTGTCATTTGCGATGGTTAATATGGTTCCTTCGTAGATAGATTCCAACTCAAAAAATGACATTTTAACGAAAAAGAACAGATGAAATGCTGGTAATGATTGAAAATAAGAAGAGTAGAGTTGCTTAATTTGTTGATGCAAGTAGCAGGGATTTGTAATGCCTTCATCGAGTATATTGTTATACAGCGAAAATGTCAGCAAAACATGCTTATTTCTTCTGGGAATTGAGTAGTAAATCAATATTAAAGACGAAGTACTTGACTGAAGTGTCCATGGTGATGGTACTATGAATGTTGAATCATCACATAGTGTAGCTACATGCAGCAAACTGTCATATACCATTAATCCACTGAAGGGGCAGAGTCCTACAATATATATTCCACACACACACATAGACTTATGTTTCAAAGTGACAGAACAAACTCAATAAGAAAATGTAAAAATAGAAAATGAAGTTGACTATACCTTTTGTGTCTGTAACATTGACAGAAGCAACATAGAGCATTGTGTTACACCACGAAACGGGCACATTGTATTGTTCCTCATGATATAGATACTTTGAAAGTTTAAGCTCAATTGTATTTCCTTTGGCAAATATGTACTTGAATTCTTGATAGCTGTTGGAAAACTTCTGTCTCCGTCCATCACTTAGCTTAACTTCAACGGCATCTTTTGCATTAGCATTTGAAATATTAGCAACAAGTTCAAGCGCACATGTTATATCTGTTTGTAGCAGAATTGTAGCAAACACGTGCTGAGATATAAGGATGGGACGATAGTTTATTTGACCACAAGATACATAGCGGCTTGTGTAGATGACCCAAGATCTGGGTAAGATGCCTTCGTCTACAAACAATTTTGCAGTCGTCTGGTTGCAGGTAAACGTGGTAATATGCAGGTAAAAGTCATATATCTTATATTCTATTTCACCAGGTAGATACACATGTGGAATCTGCATTTGTTGTGAGTAGTACCACAAGTACTCAATTGTTCCCCTTTCAAAATATACCCATTTAGGATTGTATGGTAGAGCAATGGTATGGTTCAGCATGTTCAAGTGCAAGTAGCTACTTCTGTACGCTGTTCCCTGGGCTAGCACTTGGTAGCAAATGTTGGCATTTACACCAATTAAATATGAAGTAGATAAGTGTAGTACAGCGACATTCCCTCTTGTATATGCTGTCTCTAGCAATACATGACCACACAATGTTAGTATTTCAGCAGTAGCGGAGACTCCTTCAAGTGTTGGTTCATATAGCGTTAAGAAGTGTTGATCACACAGCTCAGTATATGGCAAGTAAGCTTTCAGCACCGTGATATTCAGCTGGTAAGAATTGTAGACCAAAAGGTGAATGATGAAATCACCATTCAGTAGAAAATTGTAGAGCTTATGTTCACATGGTGAGGTTAATGTTATCTGATCTCTCGCACCACTGTTCAATGATGTATTTGGTAAAATGCAAGTGTGAAATAAAACCACAGCTTTAAGAAAAACTAGTCTTAACGAACCCACAACATTAAAACTTGGGAATTTTATGTAATTTACAGCTACCGAAATTTCATGTTCTACATATCTGAAACCTGCAAGCGATTGCCTGTTCTCATTTCTTCCATGGAATTCTAGGGTGCCATTTTTATTTCTTCTGTAATAATAAGAGCTTTGAAGATGTTCTGAATCATAGAAGCTTAAATTGTTTGTATACATGTACTGGACCAAGTCTGTTCTCTGTAAAAACTCGGATATTGGCATGTCAGACGTTGAACAGTTTTCAGTAGCTAAATTATCATCAGCAAGTATTTCTTTGAAGTGAAAAGCTTCTTTAAGGTGTCCAACCATATCATCTCTTTTTCTAGCAAAATATCGAAGACGTTCTAATTCTATGGTTAGTAGAATCATGTCCATTACATTCAGATCATAACCACGAGCTTCATAATAATGTTTCCAAGTTTGTATTTTCAAAAGTTTATGAAAAAAACACTTTTTGCTTACTTCATTTCGTCCACTCTTTAAAATGCGATGATCATATCCAAAACAAACGCTGTGATGGAGATAAAGATATATTGTTAAAATGCGTCGAATGCTTATGACGCTGCTCTCAGCCTAAAAATAAAACAAATTTGCTTTAGATTTAATCAATTCACATTACGACCCTCCAACTAAAATAACAAAAATGTATTCTGTGCTCTAGTGACAGAACATGAGATATTTTACTTACCGGTACAATCATTTTGATGCGTGAATATATTAATATTTCAAATCCACATTAACCTCCCCAATTCTAAATATGTTCATTTTTTGACAGTCTGTGGAAATTATGAAAAGTATAACAAATGGATACTTAGATTCAGTCTTTCCACACTCTTCTGCTTCTGTAAATGAGAAATATGACTAACTTCATATTTATTACTGTCCAATCCAAAATATCCAAATCCAAAATATAGGCATCTCGAGAGAGGCACATGCAATCTTACTTGATTGGTTCGACTCCATAAATGTGATTGTTTATCTGGTCATGCCAAATTATTTACCCCTGACCAATTGCGCTGATTGCATTAGAATGTAAAATGTTTGTGAATTTAATATTTAATTAATCTGTTTGAATAATGTCATATTCAGATGGATAATGGTAAAAAACTATAACCATAATGAAGATGTACTTGTACGCTGCACGCTCTATACTGATGGAACAAAAACATTCTTGATGTAAAAAAATACAAGCAATAAATTATGCAATAGCTCAAATATCCATCATGATAATTGGCAAAAGAAGTTGTAATGATACAAGTCAAAACTGTCGTATGAATTAAATTGTATCTTTCGTATGATGTTTGCATTCTATGCTATCAAATATATCATTTTTTATCAAATATAAAAAATTCTTTTTGTAATTTACTTATGTAGTTTGGATTTGTTGTTGGTCGCCTGTGACCTATTCTTAATCTAATTTCGCACGTAACTTTATTTCAATATATGTTAGTGATACATTGGTCAGTTCCGGTCATAACCAGTTTAGCTTGCTTCAGTCTCTTTGTCAACTTCAGCCAGTGGTCAGTTCCGGTCATAACCGGTTTAGCTTCAGCTTCTTTGTGTGTGGACTTTAGCCAGGCAACACGTGAATTTGTAGCTGAATGTTTGTTTGGATTATTCCTTTGTTTTACATAGGAATTAGATAATTTTAAAGCCGAGCCGCAGAAGACTCGAGATAGCCGTCGTAGGCGTTTCATTATGTTCCCCCTTTACCGCCACTACGTTTACTATAAGCACATCCATACGCTGCGCTGAAATTAGTGCCCAAATTGAATTTATCAATGGAACGACAATCGCCGATGTTAATGAGCTTATCATATCCGCTATCATATCCGGTTCGGGTTTGGCGTCCCCGGACGCTATGCCTTCGGGCATAGTGTTTTTTAGCCTAAAAAGATGTGAGAACTAGTATTGACAAGGTCAAAAACATGTCAAATGAAAAGATAAACATTGGAACTTTAAATGTACGTGGATGTAAATCTGAGCTACAAAGAGAAAAAGTGATAAATGACTGTTTTACAAATGACCTTCAAGTTCTGGGAATAACAGAAACCCACGTGCAGGAGTCATCACTTGAAGAATATTCGAAAAATGGAAAGAAATACCTTTTATAATACTAACTCTCACACCTTGCACAATAGCGGGCAACCGTTGGCAATGGAGTTGGAGTAGTAGTTCAGCAAGATCTGAAACCAGTCTTCAAACAGCTAAGTGCAAGTTAAACTTGTTAACAAGTTAAGTGCAAGTTAGCTGAAAACAGAGACTCATGGAGAAATGATATTGTCAATACTAACTCTCACACCTTGCACAATAGCGGGCAACCGTTGGCAATGGTTCATCTACAGAAGGAAGGATCAGCGCAAGTGTGAAGATGATGATGATGATAATGAGCTTGGCAAACGCCGCAGCCGATCAAAATCAATACGCCATATGCACGCATGTGGCTCGTGTGTTTGTTCTTTTCTGTCTATCCGGCATGCATGCAACAACTCCGAGTTATATCGCATGTTGTAGTAATTTCACGCACATTTCATTCAAGAGAGACTTATAACAGCAAGCTCGGCTTTTCAGGAGTCTGACTCCTTTGATTTCTTTTTGACTTTACTTACCATATGCTGCTTGATCACTGAGGATATTCTATACATTTTGCAGTAATTTTAACCCTTGCTTTTCTGGATATGTGTTGAGTGTTTGTTCCACTGTATTGCTATTTCTTTGTTAAACAGCACCACGTGTTTGCGGTTTAGTCTCATTTTGCACAGCTTAAGTATATATGAACATTAGTTTTGTAACTAACATTAGGTGATACACACTGTGTTAGCGCACCAGGATATTGTTAAACAGTTTGCCAGACGTTTTATCTTTTGTCCGTGATTTGTGCTGGGTCACGTGCTACTCTGCTGGAAATTTTGAAACACAAGTTCTACTTTGGCAGGTACGTGTTTGTGGCTTTGGTCAGTTGTGATCCTCTGTGATATATATGTTGTTGCCACCTTGTAGGTGTTTAAAATGTTGCCTCCGGGTGACCTGTTGTGATCCTCCGGGATATATATGTTGCCACCTTGTAGGTGTTTAAAATGTTGCCTCCGGGTGACCTGTTATGATCCTCTGGGATATATATATGTTGCCACCTTGTAGGTGTTTAAAATGTTGCCTCCGGGTGACCTGTTGTGATCCTCTGGGATATATGTTGCCACCTTTTAGGTGTTTAAAATGTTCCCTCCGGGTGACCTGTTATGATCCTCTGGGATATATATATATTTGTTGCCACCTTGTAGGTGTTTAAAATGTTGCCTCCGGGTGACCTGTTGTGATCCTCCGGGATATATATGTTGCCACCTTGTAGGTGTTTAAAATGTTGCCTCCGGGTGACCTGTTATGATCCTCTGGGATATATATATATATATTTGTTGCCACCTTGTAGGTGTTTAAATGTTGCCTCCGGGTGACCTGTTGTGATCCTCCGGGATATATATGTTGCCACCTTGTAGGTGTTTAAAATGTTGCCTCCGGGTGACCTGTTGTGATCCTCCGGGATATATATGTTGCCACCTTGTAGGTGTTTAAAATGTTGCCTCCAGGTGACCTGTTGTGATCCTCCGGGATATATATATGTTGCCACCTTGTAGGTGTTTAAATGTTGCCTCCAGGTGACCTGTTGTGATCCTCCGGGATATATATGTTGCCACCTTGTAGGTGTTTAAAATGTTGCCTCCGGGTGACCTGTTGTGATCCTCCGGGTATATATATGTTGCCACCTTGTAGGTGTTTAAAATGTTGCCTCCGGGTGACCTGTTATGATCCTCTGGGATATATATATATTTGTTGCCACCTTGTAGGTGTTTAAATGTTGCCTCCGGGTGACCTGTTGTGATCCTCCGGGATATATATGTTGCCACCTTGTAGGTGTTTAAAATGTTGCCTCCGGGTGACCTGTTGTGATCCTCCGGGATATATATGTTGCCACCTTGTAGGTGTTTAAATTGTTGCCTCCGGGTGACCTGTTGTGATCCTCCGGGATCTGTTGCTATTATTCACTTTTGTGTTATTTTTGTTGTGCTAACAAGGGTACTGTTTTGCTGTGTGTTGTGATTTCAGAATGCCTCCTAAAAAGCGAATTTTACCAGCAGACAAGGCCAAGGGTCGTCCAACCAAGAGAAGTCGCAAAGTCACCCAAGATGAGCCAGCCCAGCACCACACCAAAGTACAGAGTGTTCAGCAGTGTTCGAGTAACATGCCAACTCTGTCGCCGCCCGTGGTCCACGACCAGTCACTTCATCCTTCACTGATGGAACGGGTGGATACCATACAACAACAGGTGCAGCAGCTCACTGAATTGTTGGACCGTCCATCTTACTCTGAGAGGAGGGCAGCTGCCTCAAGTCAGGCTCCAGCACCTCAGATCCCTAGTTTTTCAGGTGCCATTAATGCCATGATCCAAACCTCTGTACATAATGCAGATGCGGCAGTTGAGGACTCATTTAGAACATTGGGAAGGTCGCTGGACGTAAAAATTAAGTCAAAAATTATAGAAGGCAAATACATTGACCTCACCACGTTGCATTCTCAAGATGACAAGTTGTCATTTACATTTGAAAGGGATGGGTCAGGTCTGGTGCTTGGCCCCACCAACAAGAGACAAATAGGAAGTATCTTTGAATGGATGAGGCTTTTTAGCACCTACGCTGCAGTGCTGACCTCCGCACGACCGGCTCTGGCACCGTCCCTCTTCACCTACCAAAGCCGTATCTTGGATCTGCATAAGAGACACCAGGATAGCACTTTCCTGATTTATGATGAGAAGTTCAGGCGACTCAAAGCAGTGTCTGATATGGAACTTTCATGGGATAGCTTCGAGATGACTTTATTATATGAAAGTATTCAAGCGCAAGCTACTACCTCAAAAAAGATGCCCTTTCAAGGCAGCGCAGCAGGCCAAAAAGGATATGGATCGAGTTTGTAGAACATTTCAATGGTAAAGTGATGGTGCTTCCCGAAGTTTGGACATCATCAGATGTGCTTCATCTGTTTTCAGATGCTTCAGGTTTGGGGTTCGCAAGTGTGTGGGGCTCACATTGGATACAAGGAGCGTTTACAAAACTGGGATAGGGTCAACATAGTAGTAAAGGAATTGTTGCCAATTGTTTTGGCTGTGCACCAATGGGGTCCACAGATGACAAACACAAGGATTTTGTTTATGTGTGACAATGATAGTCTGTTTTGTTTAAATAATCAAACTTCTAAAGATGATATGTTAGTGACATTGTTAAGAAAGTTAGTCCTGGCGTCTTTGAAATTCAATATAGTTTTCAGGGCTAAGCATATACCAGGAAAGTACAATGTAGTGTGTGATGCCCTCTCTCGGTTTCAATTACAAAAAGCCCATCCGTGGGCGCCCTGTCTAGAGACTAAACCTCAGGAGATTGTTTCAGTTTGGTGTAGTTAGTTTAGTTAGTTTTGTCACCTACTTTAGGTTTATTTGTTGACGTTTTGCTTAGCTCCTACATTGTGTAACTCAAAGTTATTCTTTGTTTGCGAGCACGCCTTGGTTGGGGTTGGTTTGTCGTTTTTTATGTACCCCAACTAATTATTCAATAAAGTCGTTAGCATCTTGTATGCTAACAGTTAACAACAGTCATCTCTTTTTATTTTGCATGATTACGTAGCTAGGCGTGCTCGCACATAAGTCACAGTACAAAAATATCATTTTTTATCAAATATAAAAAATTCTTTTTGTAATTTACTTATGTAGTTTGGATTTGTTGTTGGTCGCCTGTGACCTATTCTTAATCTAATTTCGCACGTAACTTTATTTCAATATATGTTAGTGATACATTGGTCAGTTCCGGTCATAACCAGTTTAGCTTGCTTCAGTCTCTTTGTCAACTTCAGCCAGTGGTCAGTTCCGGTCATAACCGGTTTAGCTTCAGCTTCTTTGTGTATGGACTTTAGCCAGGCAACACGTGAATTTGCCTCCCCTGAGTATTGGGGTGTTCGCGGTCTACACAAGATTTGACATGCAATGCCTATATTTTTGTCAAAATATTGGGAGGGCCCTAGTATATCTGCCCCTATACCCCGTGTAAAATATTGAACTGTTTCAAAATGGTCCCCTACCCTACACGTTCATAAATCCTAATACATGTACCAACACAATGTAGCCTCCCTCTCCTATAATCATCAGCAAGTTGATGACTGCTATGCAGAGTATCCACACAAACCGACCCCACGAAACGCTTCTCAGTGTGGTGTGATTTCTAGTGTTCTGACTCTCACCACACTTATGCAGCAATGATTGTTTCACCCCGTCACATCAAGGCCCCCTGCAATAAAGTCACAGCTAATTTGTTAGGTCGAGAGTTCCTTGTGATGTGGATGTCACCGTGATATGTCTGTGACCAATATGGGGTTATCAAACTCTTCGCGATCTGTCCTTTTTGGACAAAATCTATGCAATATGTGGTGGCCAACTTGTCGTTACAATTTGGTGCTTAGACTTAAACGAGACCTAGGCTTCCACCCAATCTTTCAGGGTGGCATTGTTTTAATTATCGCACTGTTATATACGCAGTATATACCCGTGATGCAATCCCTTCCAATTTTGCGGAACTTGCTCTCAAAATACAAACATTTACTGCCGAAATGTTCAGCCAAGATGTCAAACGTCAACGTACGCTAAGTAAGGAAACCGAGTAGCTTATATATTACATATGATATTGGTTTTCCTTTTGACGTACGTTTAACCCAAAGATACATGCATGGAATAGGGACGCTATGGTTTGTATGACTTTATTCCATCACGGCTCTCTGTGGACTCCCAGAGAGCCGCACCCCCGCTGCCTACATCCCCGCACAGACTCTGCTCTAGCTCGCGGCGTGTGTCGAGTGGCTAGGCTAGTGTGAGTTATGGCTTTGTGACCATACGTCACACAGCAGTATTTTCCCACATAAAAGCCACATCAGGGTCCACGGGTTGATATGAACATGGACTTGTAAAGACATTGTGAGTGATCAACCCGTGAAAACCGACAATGTTAGAGTGGCAGCTACACCGGATTTACAAAGACAAAAACAACATCATAATGCTACAAATGAAACAGATTAAATCAACCTGGAAAAAACATCTCGGTCATTTGAGAATGTATATCAGATGTGTATATACGGTGTAACGAAATCAGTAAATGCTGATTTAAAATCAAACAATCAAATGAACTACAATTTATAAGAGGGTGGAGCCTCCCGTAAATGGGTTATAAAAAGTTTACTAAACTTACTTAAAACCTCTATGAAACTTTCTATAATTATATATACCAGCCGGTAACTACTAGTACCCTGTACTGTCAATTTTGTAGTTGGTGGCGGGTGACTATTGCTACAACCGGCGGTTTGGGTGGTGCATTTCACTGGAGACACACAGCAGAGGTAAACACCACACACACCACCCACTCGTCAGAAAAACACACAACCGAACAATTTATCAGGCAATCGTATCACAATGACCGTATATATATACGCACTTGAATTCGGTTTCAGATTGCAGTTTGTTCTGTGACTTCATCACGGATGATAAGGAGCAGTGTGGGAAATACGTATACACAGTAATGCATAGGTTCTGTCAACAGGTATCTGGTATTTGTATTTTCCATTAAAACCGCTTTCTTCTTTAATTCTTGTACATTAGCATATTTCACAAGCCCGTAGCCATAGTTGCAAAATATTGGAGGCAAAATAATATTGGGTAAAGATGCAGGCAAACGCTACCAGCGGAAATCTTTTTAGGGGGGAGGTGGACGACGAGGATGAGCACGAGGACAAACGAGGACGATGAGGACGACGAGGACGAGGACGACGACCACGACAAAAATCAACACCCCCTAACATAGGAGGCAGTTGCCTCCCTTGCCTCATATGTAGCTACGGGCCTGTTTCTTCGGTAATGCAATCGTATTTTTCATTTTAGACGGAGTTTCTTAATTACCTAAAATACCTGTCGACATCACCGAGACAAGCAGATGTGATTGAATATATCAAGATAATTTGTAGTGACTCTATGTTTGGTGGACAACTTTCACATATATGTTACAACGCTATAAACTATAGCACACAGCACGAAGACCGTTTTGCTGGTAATGTACATTTACATATTTTAATGCTTACTTACATTTTTGGACATAAACTGTGCTTATAACAGATTTAGCAGAATTACATGCTTAGTGACAATCTTATGAAAGCTCGTGTGTAATAAACTTGTTCTATTTGCAGTGGGCAACACGAAAGTGGTGGACATACTTGATTCTGATCCAAAGTATTGGCTTGCTTATGTAGGATACTTAGCCGAACGATTCATTGTCCAAAACTCACAAATGAACAACCTACTTAATATTCTAGGAGCATCAAAATTCATTCACCATGGCTTCATTATGCGCAAAACGTTGTACAAATCAAGTTTTACGTCTCCAATGGCTCCAATAGATTTCAAGACTACGGTAACAAAACATAAACTGTGGAGTATCAAGGTTCACAGAGATTTTCACATAAATCTGACGGTGTATGAAGCGTATATTCCTATAAGTGTCAAATGCCAGATAAACTATCTAAAAGTGATCGATTTTGCTATACATGATTCAATACCTGAAATCAAATGTGGCCATGTGACCATGGAAAGTTTCTACGTTAACAGCAATAATGGAGGCTTGGAGTTAATCGTTGGAGGTGGACTGCCATTGTTTCAAACTTCATTGCACGCGGTATATGAAACGATTTCTAGAAATGTTGCACTGCGCTCATCAAGTATGCACGTACCTAATACATTAGGTGAAATGAATATTGCACCATCATTGATAATAGCTACTTCAGAATATAGCAAGTACTATTGGTTTCTGTCAAATGTCATCAACCAAGTTACCATGCAAAGCCACCGCGTCACTATTAACCACTGCAACAGTAAAGTGCACCAAACTTCCATAAGTTTTTATAAAGGCCTTGTATCACACTATACGGCATTGTATCGAGTAAAACCAGATGTTCAGCTTGAGTGCATGGACATTTCCAAACCTGAAGAGATTTTACTTTCGGACCACGCGCACGCTACCGTCATATTGACTGCCCCACAAGCAGACACACTTCTAAATGTCTCTATGTTTTTTGACGTCAGAGAAGTAGCAGTAGAGTTTACCGAATTCAATGAAGAAGCTAACACCACATACAGTGTTTCAAGATCACACCGATTGCACGTCTTCAACTTTTCGGCGTCCAGTTCTAAGATTGTAATCACAGATGCTCACTTTGAGTGGAGAGGTTCGTCACATCTGCCTGATAAACAGGTGTCAGCAGCAGGTGGGTAGTATGGACAATATACATAATTCTATTTTTTTTATACATGTACCATAGGTCACGTAACATTTAAAGTTCTGTCGCGTGAGCAGGAAGTGATGCGTCTATAAATATCTCTGGAATGATATAGCTATTCACATTAAAAAGAAATCCTTTCCTAGCTCATAACGTTCAATCAGGAATTCAGGACAATCATGTTTTTGCTGCTATATGTACACCTATTTTAAATTTGTTTTAGGAATCTGCCCCTTGAATGGACTTATCATTTTGAGAGATAATCATAAACCGATGACATTCTGCAATG
Source organism: Streblospio benedicti (assembly GCA_019095985.1). Classification (NCBI taxonomy): domain Eukaryota; kingdom Metazoa; phylum Annelida; class Polychaeta; order Spionida; family Spionidae; genus Streblospio; species Streblospio benedicti. The sequence continues at coordinate 5,294,989 of CM032664.1, forward strand.
ACGGGTCTAGAACACTTCCAATTGGACATGACATTGTGGCGGGAACATCCGGAATCACGAGTCTTGTGTTCTATTCCAACCGTCGTATTACGCAGACATTACTAAGATTTAGATATGAATTTCAGAAGTACTACATTGAGAAATTGGTGGTTAATGCAGTGTCGGGTCCAATATTAGAATTAGGTCCTGAGATGTCGGATACCACTACTGTGATGTATGTTCTGTTTTACGATTATAACCTTCTCAATAGAAATTTCTATTATCACATCATTATGCACAAAGAAGGGCTAGCGACTATCAATCTGCAGACGACGACACAACTGTGTAAATTGGCTGCGAGTCTTCACTGTCAAGGTGTAGAGAAGTTACATATATTGTTAACATATAAAGATAATGCATTTCGAAAATACCTTCCCCTCCGTACAAAATGTTACATGGACATATGGATGAATGTAGATGGTGTATGCAGTGCTACCACTGCCGTATTCACCTATTCGTTTGATATAGGATTCAGGAATCGGTGTCCACTTTTGTCCGGTAGGGATGCAGCAAAAAGGAGCGTAGTATTTACAGCTCTTATTGACCGTATTCCTCATGATATACGAATACCAAACACATCGTATCTCATATTAAATTTCATGTCGAGTTACGCACGAAAAGAAGAAATAGGCCTATCAACTTCCCTCTATTGTACTGAGTATTCAATAACGGGGCAAGTTTTAGATTCGAATTCAGATGATCATTCAATTGAAATCAAGCAAACTCTAATGGAAAACATTACAAAACAGTTTGTTATTTATCAAAACAATGTCACGTTTTTGCATATATCGAACGCCAACTTAGATGAAGTTACGTTTAAAATCAAGCATTATAGGCGAGTTGAAGTCGAATACATGCAGACAAAATGCGTTTTTAATTCCCATGCGCTTCGGATCGAGATAGCCAATAGAAAGGGTAGATTGAAAACTTTCGACGGCATTATTCCTCCCAAGACAATAATATTTCTCAAGTCATGTGAATATAACTTTTTAAGCACATTGAATATGACTGTTCCAACATGCATATATGATGATACTATGATGAGCAACCAGAACTGGTTTCCCAGATTGAAAGCGTATACATACAATAATGGGCTATTTGAATTGGTGGGTCGCCTCATGTCTTATAATTTAACATTCTATGGTCCTTTAGAAACAACAGCAGGCGTAGCAAATGATATATGCATCTCTCAAAAGACGTCCATCTTCTTGTTTTCAGGGTTTAATCATTTTTCATACTACATCAATCAGCTGAGATTTTGGTGGTTTTATGAAATACCCAATATTAATTTCAGTTTATCATTCAATGCAGTGTCACTCTGGATTGTCAGTATTCAATCGTTAAAGGCTTTACCAGAAATACCCATTGATGAGAAAATGAATTGCAAGAATATACAAATGTTACAATCAATGGAAGTATTTCTTCTCGAAAAGGAGTACATTTCAGATGTAAAACCTGTAAAACGGTTACTTGATATAAATGAGGATATATTTTGCAGAAGTGAGTTTGACTGGAAGATGGTTAGTGCAGCATTTCAATATGGAGGTGTCCGGTCAGAGTTAGATGAGTATCGGATGACTCTCCTCTTAATCCCTAGTTGGCTATTGATCCCAAACGCAGGATTTATTTGCAGGAAAGAACACGTTGATATCACAAAAGAGCACACCTTCATGGAGCATCCATTTGACCCCTTCCTGTACGAAAATGATACTATAAGTTTTGCTGAGCTTTTAATCATGGCAGTATTGTACCAAATTTCGGCCGATTCTGCTGGGATATATTTTACCTGCGATGATGTCGATAATATTGCGTGCAGGTATTATATTAATCCAATCGATAATATTGAGATGGGTTTACTAGAGCTAATGATGATCGACATTTTAAAAGCTCTTCGCTTGTTAAAAGACTCCTCTTATGGCACTAGGGCTAATAACAATGGAACTTTCTTTTGCCCTACATCTTCTAAAAGTGCTTGCTTCACGTGCTGTGCCACGTGTCCTGATATGACTGCCAGTGCATGTCATGTTCAACATTGCAGCTGTAAAACATGCAATGACACCCATCCTCTGCAAATTTCAAATCTGTGCGATAATATAGTGGACTGCATCGCTGCTCACGACGAGGACGACTGCCATCTCACAAAAGACAGTCTGCGTTTCTTCTACTGTTCTGATCACACTTTCATTTTGAATTATCATGTCTGCGATGGACACAAGGACTGTCCAGATGGCGAAGACGAAGGTGACTGTCCCGATGTGTGCAGCTTTGATCTGGGCTCGCAGTATTTGTGCTACACAGAGTGCGAGTCACCGTATTGCAGTTGCAGCCCTCTCTATTTCCAGTGTCAGTCTGGTGGCTGCATTCCCACTTCCACTGTGTGCGATTGTTTTGATGACTGCACAGATAGCTCGGATGAAAGTAAAACCCTGTGTTCACACTATACGTGCAATACAGTCTACAGAAGTAGTGGAACCGACAGAGCCACTGTGTCCTGGGTTGAATATATATGCCTCGGAAACAACCTTGCTTTTGAATATCTCTCAGCGCATCAACTGTGTGACGGCATTAGGGATTGTTTACATGGAGATGACGAATTCGACGAGCTATGCCCTGTTGTGAGAGGACTTTCCCTACGCTGCCCACGGGATAACAAACTGGTATTCGTGTTCGACCTAACTTTCACTACGTCCCAGTGTCCCAAGTCTAATGACGACACATTGCATTTGTATTTTAAGAGAGGTATGCCACTTTTTTGTCAACAAAAAGTACTGTCAGTATATTGTACTAATGGCCATCATTTTCCAGAAATGGGGAATATGACCACATCTGTTTATTTTAACAATTTAACATATACGGGCACAGTGTCCCCATTCCATGACACGAACCTAGTGATAATACTAGATATAACAAACGTAGATTTGTCTCAAATTTCTGAATCATTTCTCTATGGGTTGAATTCTTTAAGATCACTGAAACTTGCAAACTGTAACATGCCAGTTTTGAATCGCAATTTATTTGCCAGACTAGATTTGTCATATCTAAATTTAAGCATGAATCCACTTCTGAGCATTGAACAAGGTATATTTTTGAATTTAGCCAATCTAGAAATACTGGACCTGGCATTTACCATGATTTATAGCATTCAGACAGACCAAGAAACCTTACCGTTTGGTGAAATATCACAATTGAAGAAGTTACAACTTCTATATCTACCAAAAGTGGAACTGTGTTGCACTACCCCACGAAATATTACTTGTATTGTAAACAAAGTTAATAGAATTGACAAAGATACTTGCAAAAGGATTATGAACAACGATGGAACACCAAGTATCGCAATCATTATTGCGATTCTAGTGGTATTCACAAATGTGAGGTGTGCTTATATGGGCTTTATCAACACAAAGAAAACATCAACTATTCCACTTCAATGTTTCTTGAACATAGCTGACATACTCTGCGGTGTTTACCTGACCATTATCTTAACTTTTCATTTTACCTATCTTGAAAATACTGCCTACTTATATCGTATTTGGAGGGACACCGTTTCCTGCAGGTTTTCAAGCGTGGTTGTGTACATTTCCCATCTATGGTCCAATGTGGCTTCATTCTCAATTGCATTGGAGCTGTTGTTGATGGTTGTGTTTTTACCATTTTCCTACAAATTTCATGTTTGGAAAATTTCTATTTTCGTCATAGTCGGTTGGATTTCTATTGGCTGGGTTCCTGTCGTATGGAGCTTAAACGTTGATATTAAGAGTAATATTTGTATGCTTTTATCTTCTAATTCTAACCCATTTGCACTTTTATATTGTTTCTTCATTCTTCTAACTTCACTCTCCACCGTGATCTCTCATGTCTCCATCATTTACAACATTAGAAAATCAAATGCTGCAAGAATGTCAAACCCCGTGAAGAAAAGAAACTGGAAAGAAAAGAAAGTACATTTGGTATTACAGTTGGTCTTACTTTTTGCTTCAAACCTCATAACCTCTGTTATAATGACGGTAATCATTCTTCTCGATAATGTCGAACGCACGCATGATTTCATAATGTTGGTTATACCTATTAATGCCAGCATTAATCCAATTATTAAGCTGGCATCCCCTTCTAGATTTACGCTGTTTAACACTTTAAGAAGAATGGATAATAATATCGCCTTGACTGAATTCAGGAATAGATTTAACGGACGGAAGAAACGTATAACGCGTCGATGATCTGTTAGTAATAAACGGGGTATTGTGGCGGGCGCCTACACCTCTCTCTCACACCGTCCTAAAGTGTAATCATTTTCTTCATGATGCCTTCTATTTGGAATTCACGTCACCTCTGGGGGGCAACGATTTTTCCTTATGTATATGTACACACTTAAAAGATACGCCTGTTCTCATCTCGGAGACCTGTGGGGACATGGATTAAGTCCACAAGATTAGTACACCGCTATCTACAGAAAGCGGCACCCAAAACACACACCAGTCTGATGCTAACTTCTGATATAAGCGAGTGCACACCACAGAGAGCTTGCCTTGAAATAAAACAGTGAAAGCCTTTATCCATCTTCTAATAATGGTGGAGATGCGAAGATTGGAAGCTGAGCCCGTGGCGTGGACTTCGACTTTTGTCGAGAATTAAATGCCAAGCCGTGGACTTCACTTTTTTCCGGGTTGTGAATTTCTACTCGGGACTTAGAGAAATTTGTTGATCGTAGACTTAGAGCAATTTGTTTGGTCGCGGACTTCAACTTTTCTCACGAAAATCTGCAGCAGAACTTCGACTTTTCCCCAGCATTAATAGTCTACTGAGGACTTCGAGTATTATTGAAATTACAACCCTGCACTTAGAAAAAATTTGATGACTCCACAGACTTCACGAAATAAAATTTATCACTGAATTATTATACAACACTTGATGGCTAAGCCGGGTTAGAATTCTTTATCCAACAAATTTACTGGTGTTTGTGAGGTTTGCAAACAACTTATATTTTTTACTTTACAATCAGATTTAATTGAATTTAACGAGGAGCCTTTTTTGTTCGGAAGAATGTGCATTCGTTAGTTGGGGAAATTTGCCACATGAATTGTCACAGCAAAAATCCACTGAAGAACAGCCTGGCAAATAATGCGCAGATCTGGCTAGCGTCTGTCAACACATCGTTACCCGGTGCGGAATGCTGATAGACCGTTGATGTTTGCAATTTTCTGAACAGATAATATTGTTGGTGAATAGGAGGATAGGATATTAGGCTGTACTATTATGAAGTCTGGTGAGTTATAATTTGTTTATATTTATGTTATAAATGTAGTAGTGAAAGTGTTTCATGGCCGTTACAAATGCATAATTATCACTAACAAATATCGACTTTAAATACGTTTATACAGTATTTGTGGTCGGTAATATCCTTTCAAGATGGTTATAAAAAATCAGTTGCTGTATATACAGTACACATCATCAATAAGCGCAATTATACAGTGCTTACTGTTGATATCACAACGATGGCATCTGAGCCAGAGTTACTCCAGCAAGCTGCGAGCCTGGAGGGTGAACTTGATGACACGATGCCGCAGAGTAAATCTGACCTGGCCCGTCATCACGATGGTCTGGAGAAACGAAATTTGCACACTTCGACGCCTGTCCAAGGCAATAGGTCACATGCAGATGTTTTTCCATCATTAGCAAGATATCGTGGTGATCAAACACAGCTATCCTCGATTCAGGAACCTGACAGCACGAGAGATCGGTTGGCATCCGAGGCCAGATGGGGTGATGACATTGACCGTGATAGGAGAAGGGAGTATGACACTCAAAGGCCAGCAGAGGATAGGGCCATCATGGACATGCTGGCACAGATGGGATCGCACATGCCACTTTTTGTCAACAAAAGTACTGTCAGTATATTGTACTAATGGCCATCATTTTTCCAGAAATGGGGAATATGACCACATCTGTTTATTTAACAATTTAACATATACGGGCACAGTGTCCCCATTCCATGACACGAACCTTTTGATAATACTAGATATAACAAGCGTAGATTTGTCTCAAATTTCTGAATCATTTCTCTATGGGTTGAATTCCTTGAGATCACTGAAACTTGCAAACTGTAACATGGCAGTTTTGAATCACAATTTATTGCCAGACTAGATTTGTCATATCTAAATTTAAGCATGAATCCACTTCTGAACATTGAACAAGGTATATTTTTTGAATTTAGCCAATCTAGAAATACTGGACCTGGCATTTACCATGATTTATAAGTTCAGACAGATCAAAAACCTTACCGTTTAGTGAAATATCACAATTGAAGAAGTTACAACTTCTATATCTACCAAAAGTGGAACTGTGTTGCACTACCCACAATATTACTTGTATTGTAAAACAAAGTTAATAGAATTGACAAAGATACTTGCAAAGGATTATGAACAACGATGGAACACCAAGTATCGCAATCATTGTGTGCGATTCTAGTTGTTATTCACAAATGTGGGGTGTGCTTATATGGGCTTTTATCAACACAAAAAAACAACAACTATTCCACTTCAATGTTTCTTGAACATAGCTGACATACTCTGCGGTGTTTACCTGACCATTATCTTAACTTTTTCATTTTACCTATCTTGAAAATACTGCCTACTTATATCGTATTTGGAGGGACACCGTTTCCTGCAGGTTTTCAAGCGTGGTTGTGTACATTCCCATCTATGGTCCAATGTGGCTTCATTCTCAATTGCATTGGAACTGTTGTTGATGGTTGTGTTTTTACCATTTTCCTACAAATTTCATGTTTGGAAAATTTCTATTTTAAATCATAGTCAGTTGGATTTCTATTGGCTGGAGTTCCTGTTGTATGGGCTTAAACGTTGATATTAAGAGTAATATTTGTATGCTTTTTATCTTCTAATTCTAACTCATTTCCACTTTTATATTGTTTCTTCATTCTTCTAACTTCACTCTCCACCGTGATCTCTCATGTCTCCATCATTTACAACATTAGAAAATCAAATGCTGCAAAAGAATGTCAAACCCCGTGAAGAAAACTGGAAAGGAAAGAAATTACATTTGGTATTACAGTTGGTCTTCTTTCTGCTTCAAACCTCATAACCTCTGTTATAATAGCGGTAATCATTCTTCTACGATAACGTCGAGCATACGCATGATTTCATACTGTTGGTTATACCTATTAATGCCAGCATTAATCCAATTATTAACTGGCATCCCCTTCTAGATTTACGCTGTTTAACACTTTAAGAAGAATGGATAATAATATCGCCTTGACTGAATTCAGGAATAGATTTAGCAGACGGAAGAAAGCATGTTAGCGTCAATGATCTGTTAGTAATAAACGGGGTATTGTGGCGGGCGCCCACACCTCTCTCACACCGTCCTAAAGTGTAATCATTTTTTCTTCATGATGCCTTCTATTTGGAATTCACGTCACCTTCTGCCCAATCCAGCCTGCAACATAATGTACTACGTGTATTATATTCCACCTGAAATTAAATCCATCTTGAGTCTTAGATTTCATATCACCAGATATTCGCCCAATTCGGTCTATACATTTCGGAGCACTACCGTCTGGAAATGACGAATGAAATGACAAGTGGTTGGGTGGGGTGGGTGGGGTTAGGGGTTCGGTGGGTGGGTGGGTGGGGGGGCAACGATTTTCCTTATTTATATGTACACACTTAAAAGATACGCCTGTTCTCATCTCCGGAGACCTGTGGGGACATGGATTAAGTCCACAAGATTAGTACACCGCTATCTACAGAAAGCGCCACGCCAAAACACACACCAGTCTGATGTTAACTTCTGATATAAGCGAGTGCACACCGCAGAGAGAGCTTGCCTTGAAATAAAACAGTGAAAGCCTATATCCATCTTCTAATAATGGTGGAGATGCGAAGGTGGAAGCTGAGCCAGTGGCGTGGACTTCGACTTTTGTTGAGAATTAAATGCCAAGCAGTGGACTTCACTTTTTCCGGGTTGTGAATTTCTACTCGGGACTTAAAACTATTTCACATTGTCACAGATATTGACCAAAATTAATTACTATGGATGTCTGCTGGTCAAATTTCAAAAGGTGAAAACAGATATGATCAGTGAGGTCACAAGATTCGACATATGATACATCAATTATTATATCGATCATTTAACAGGAAAAAACAGGATTTAAGGAAGAAGATTACAAGTACTTACACACGAAATTTATTTTTTAACCAATGTTTAATTACTGTGTAGCATGGGTTTAGATACAATTGATGATTGTTTACACTGTTATGAAATTAAAATGGAGGATGATATGAAATGAACATTACATGATCTGGTGACTGACATCATGGACAAGAGGAAAATATTTACAAGGAGAAATGTGAAGATACCAGTTATTAATGCTACTATATTATCCGACAGCTATATACATAGAGCGAAGATTATCCATTAGTATCCATGTACATCTTATAGGTAGACGCTTCAGTTAATATAGGTTAATTTTTTTTGCATTTGACTACTATCCTTACGACCTATTGATTACAAATGAGGTCGTATGAGTTTTTGCCGTAGTTTTTAGTCAAGATATCCATTAAGGTTTGTTTTCCCCACATTTGTTTTCTCACAATGGCTAGTGATAACCATGAGGATGATTATATGGTTGGTGCACTCTAAGGTCAATCGCACTCTAGGGTTGACAATTGGGTTGACGACCGCGGTTGTGTTGTTGACGGTCTCTCTTTGGCGGTTGAAATGAGGCCGCGGTGATCTACTACACTGACGAGGTGCATCAGCCTCTCGTAAATTGAGCACGCCACCAGGATGATTGGGGGCGCGCAAAACGTGGGGATGTACCTCTGCGGTCTAGTGTCAGTGATGTTATCAGGTGGACACTAGGACCTGCAGCAGCTGAGGTGGCAGAGATGACAACACGGCGATCCCCACTGGTTGCCCTGGAAGTGTCAGATGGCACGTTCAACACGAGAATCATGGCGGGTGTTACTGACGACCCTCACCTCGAGGTTTGCTGCCGCCGGAAGTCGAGGACCGGCTGCTCGTTGTGGGCCTGTTAGTGACGACTGATGAGGCCGGTTGCCGTCGAAGAACCACGGTCACTGCTGCGGCTGGCAGTTGATGATTGCTTTCCCGACGGAGATGGACGACACTAGCTGTTGATCCACGACCTGAGGAACTCGGGTGGACGAGCCTGGTCCTTTCCTTCAGAAAGCGAGAACTTCACTGCTATGGTCACAGCTGTGACAGTTGTGACGGCCTTGGTCTGAGCTGCTAATCCAGGAGGAATGGTAGAGCCCTCATCGGACTCACTACATTCACCACTTTCCATTTCATCTAGATCTTGGTCACTGGCATTGAGGTCCACAATGTCAGGTGTGGCCAGCGATGGCAGGATAGACGCCACGGCAGCCTGTGTCTCCTCTCGGGAGTTCTGTGATTCCCACTGGTAGTGGGGATGTCCATGGCATTGGTAATAGCTGTACTGGGCGTGGTAACGGAAATATCCACAGCGGTGGTAGCAGCAGGGAGTGGTGACGGTTGCAGCGACGTCGGTGGGACCGCCAGGAGTGGATGGACGACTGTCATGTGCTGCATCGGGCTGAGGTTCAGCTCGTTAGATGCGGCAGCCTCACCGATGGGAGGCACGGCAGCGTCCTCAGCTTCGTCGTCGGATGAGGAAGATTCAGATGAGGATGAAGATGTGCTCATGTCCATGGCACGGTCTGGTCCACACGCACGGTCCACGTAATCCCGACGCTCCAAGACCAGGATCATGGCTGAAGCAGTGGCACGTGCCATGGCTAAGGTGGCGTCAACAGCAGGTGGTGCTATTACATAGTGATGATGGGCATCACTTGGAGAGCTGTTGAAATTCTCCACAACAAATCTGTGAATAGAAACAGTACGATATTGATTACATGTTTACATCTGGACATGGGTATGTCCTAATTGCATCATATTGATCTTTGCGATTGGTAGATAGCAAACAATGTGAAGTGCATGGACAAGTGAAATACATAACAATACTCACGCAACTTCAGCACGAGGATAGTCGGCAAATACAGTATCCATTAAATGTTGAATAGTAAGTGTATCCTCACGATTCAATTGTGTCGCGCGAATGAACAAAAGAATATTTACGTTCCATTTTGTTTTGATGAACAAAATTGCTGACACTTCACAGTATACAAATTTGACAGATTCTTCACAAAATTATGTTGAGACAAAGCGTCACGTCTTCCCTCAAGGAGCAAGTCTTGAGAAGTGTGGATCAGATGTGCCCACCGTCAGGGGCGGAGCAATCCGAGGGACATAGCTATAGCCAGGATCGTGACATTTACGTGGCACTACACCAGAAACACGGAGGCGCGAACGAGGATGGCCACCTATGACACCGGGTTCCATCCAGATTACGAGAGAATAGCGCCGGATTGTCCTGTCAACACCCAGAACATGATCTACGCCGCAGACCCCGTCAACCTCATCTAGGCCACAATTGAGACGAGGGATTCAACACCGGAGGCTATCAACGGAGAGCATGACGGCGCAGCCCAGGTCGACCAAGGATTAAGGACTTGAATGTGACATTGTGGTTGGATATGGACCATATGTTCCGAACTGATTTTGAATAATGCTATGTTTTAATTATGTCATTAATCATGTGTTCTGAACTGATTTTACATGATGCTATGTTTTAATTATGTCATTAATTATGTGTAGGGCTGAATTACTGCATATTATTTTGTTTAATGTATAAGAATGAATGTTTGTAATATCTGTATCATGATTTAATTACAATAAGGACATTAAAATATTTGTTGATGTTCAATGTATTACATGATGATTGCATAATGTTGAATAATGTATACTTCGTGTATTATATGTTCACAATATTTACTATTTGCATGGATATATATACGAAATTTTTATGTAAGGTGTGTCTTGCTTACGGTAATTGAGTTAACACATAGTGGTGCTTATCATGATTGATGTGTTTGGGTAGCAATATCTCCACTGTCCCTTCATTGAAAACCCTCGATATTGACTAACTGTTTAAATGGTATTGATTTGTACAGCATCAATAGCAACTGCTGATTTATACACAGCAACATGTGTGCAAGTTGTTTGATTTTGAACATTACATAGGGTTATATCTTGTCCTGTATCTGGAGATTAAATTTGATATTTGGTGTTGAAAAATAACTTTAGAATGATTTATATAAAAAATATTTCTAACGGTTACAAATACATTTGGTCATGAAGTTTTCTGACTGTCAGACTGAATTTGTTCTTCCCTGTGATAAATGTTATGTGGTTTACTTTCATCATTAAGTGAAATAGTGTGAGAAAA
>CM032664.1:5306474-5393082 GCA_019095985.1 Streblospio benedicti
GCCTATTGCCATCAATCGCGCCAATAGATGGTTGGTTTACGCTTTGGCAGTTAGTTTATTACTACTCATTTTTACAGTTTACATGGCACATACTCATACTGCAGAGGGTAGACACGAGCGCATAATGTCTAAAACTGGTTTAAAGTAGGTAAGTTTACTGCTGCATTTGTGTGGGTTTTGTATGAGTAACATATTGGCAACACATCTGTAGAATGTGAAGCCTTTACAAATGCAGACATCTTGTTTGATTTTAGGCTGACTTGTAGTAAAACGTGGTGTATTTGTGGTTTAAAATGTGATGAGACAAACGAATATCTGTAGCCCTAATTGAGCTAAGTATATGAAGACTTAAGCATAATATTCTCCATCTATGGTTTAGGAAGCCGCACCTCCCTGGCCTTGTGTTTGTCCTCTCTCCACAGCACAAATTGCAACTCCATTTATATGGTAGCAAGTGACATAGCTCATAAGCCCAGGCTGAAGAGAATCAAAATAATGTATCCCGAGAAGTGATAACTATTTTTTTATGGTTCACTGCATAGTTCTAGCCCAACAATGTATCCCGAGAAGTGATAACAATGTTTGAGCTAGAACCAGTCAGAAGTGTGGCATTTCTTTTCAGAAAGACAGCATTAATCATGGAGCATCGTAAACAACCGAACTGTTGGAACAGATGCTTCTGATCCATGGTTCCATAGCTCCAGATTGTAATGGCAATGGCCACAGTTAGGCAAAACGACAGAACCATCCAGACGTGATCCATTACCAAATGAACCACCCAGAGCACTCAATATTTGAGACCAGAACGTCCACAACCCACCTCGAAATGACACTGAGCACTAAACATTGGATGACCTCGAATAAACATATCTCGATACCGCCGTAGGCTTGTAAAACAAAAATACTTCTACTGTATGGTTAAAATAGTGCACATTTGCTCTGGTTATATTTTTGCGGCAGAGGTTATATTTTGCGTCAGCAGGTCCATTTTCGGGGTGTGCAGTTAACGTTAACGCAAACATAACTGGTTATGTTTTGCTGTCCAACACGGCCCACCTCATTACTCAACAATTATTGCATTGCACGGGTGTTGAGCGTTGATATTGTACCACCACGTGCAATTGTACCGGTACAATGTCACGTCAACTTGAAAATGTACCTCTGCCGTGAACTTGTTCCAGTACGATTTCAAGTTTACGTGAAATTGTACCATTTTGCCATTGTTGCCTTGAAATTGTAACACCACGTGATATTGTTCTGGGAGCATTGCACTTTTCCTAAATATGATTTTGTGATTGGTAGGGATGAAGTAATAAATAGGTAGAGGCGACAGGGGGTAGATGGGATACTGGGTGTAGATGGGACACTGGGTAGCATGGGACTGGGGGAGGTGTGGGGGGGGGGGGGGAGATGGTACACAGGTACAGACACAAACCTTGATTCAAAAACAGTTTCGGTTTGAAGTATTGAAATATTTTGAGTAACTTACAATGCTTGGTGTGTGCATAATACCTGGATGTCCAGATCAACGATGTAAACAACATTGTGCTCGTTTGGACACCATTTTACCCATTTTACTGTTCCTCATCAGGGCCACCTGACTGGATCAGTGGATAGTGTGCACACAACACATTTCGTCATGAACTTTGTCAAACGTTTTAGCAAAGCAAAATAGCTCAATAGTCTATGTACATCATTTTCATTTACTTTGAGTCCAATCTCTACTTAGCCAATTATTACTCCTTATTCCAATGCTCATCCTACAACTCGATCTCCTACCTGGTAATAACTAGAATCATTTTGGTTACAATCTTGTTAATCAAAAAGTATTATTGTGAGAAATCAATTTCAAGTTGACGTGAAATTGTACCGGTCCAATTTCATGTGGTGGTACAATTCCAATGCTCAACAACGGGTCTCGACACAATCCGCACTGTCCTGTCACCCCACGCCTCATCCTGACAGCATCCACCAGCTTCCACCGTTGACCATTAAAAAACCTTAAGGGTTTAGATGCTATAAATGACCTTTAATGACCAACAGCCAGCGGCCCTTTATTTGGAACAAACGGACCCTTTGTAATTAACCGCTGAAATACTGATATTATGGTATAACCATTCTACTGTATTTGTCCATTAAACTGATACTCTTGAGAGAGTTTATGAATTATCTTGAATGACCAGAATTATCGCCAGAGAATATACGGAGAAAGGTATACTAACTGCCGACGCAAAGTCCCTGTTTTTTTCTAATACCGGGTCTATAATTTACATATTAATACAAAACGAATCATTCGAATCGTGTTTTACTATTCGAAGCTTCGCGGCTTACACCGAAGCTTCGAAGCTTTGAACTATTATGATATCTCTAATTATTACACCCACTTATCAACTTTAAGTATTGGCCAGTATTGTATTAAAAATGCCCGTAGGATTTACATATTCTGATTTTCCGACCTGGTTATATTGCAAAAATAGTGAAATTTGATTAATACTTACTGCCTGGACTCCTAACATACTTGCTATGTTGATAACTGAACCTATATAGAAATGCATATGCAGTGTTAAGATCAAACACAATCTAGGTAATCCAAATCAAATCTTGTTAATTAATGAATTAGATGAACTTATATTGCATTATTAGGCATGTGTAGACTCATTATCAATTACAGTATAGTAGGGTAACCTACCCTTGTTTTCCTTCAATTTGGGAAGTAGTAACTGTGTCAAAAGAATGGGGCTCCTCACGTGGGTTTTCCAGAATAAGTCCACCATTTCTATTGAAGACTTTTCAAATGGGCCACTGCCTACAGACATGGCTGCATTGTTTACCTGTAAAGCAGTCATTGATGGATTAAATTGTATTAAAATGAGATATATGCATTGGATCTTGGCAAATAGTTTCGTTCAAACTTTACAAAGCTATAAGGTATGAGGCAACACCAAAGGATTCGATTTTGGGCACTTTGCCAATTAAAGTGTACTTTCCACATGGCCATTTATGGTCTATTTTCAACATTCTTGCTAGTATTTAATGCACGATGACAAATCAATAATTACAGCAAAAGTCTGCTTGGTGCTGTGTGCTGTGAACTGCTGCAAGATCAATATAGTGCATGACAGCCAGTATTATTAGACAGTGGAACACAGTACAAGTACACATATTATTTGTGGCTGCTTAGATACACTGTAATCGTGTACTTTTAATCAAGATTTCCATAACAATTTTGTTAACACCTTTAGTACTCATAAGTCAATGTTGTTCGAGCTACGTGGTACTCTATGAGCACTTTTGATCTATTTAACATATTTTGATCCTTTCCTAATATGTCTTTAACTTATGTGTACATACGCTCTACATTCCAAGTAGGTAACTTAGCGAATGCTGCAAATATTATTTATGTATAATGTAACTGACATTGTCACTTAAAAATGTAACTATATGCAACACTGTATACAACTGTGTGTGCATCACCATTACTGACCAATATGTTGATCTTGCTGAATCGGTCATTGGCTGTCTTTGCCAGGTCACGAACCTGCTCCTCCACAGCTATGTCAGTCACAACCACCGGCACCACCTACAGAACATTTGCTTTCTATCTACGTCAATCTTTGAACCAACCCAGCCAGGTGTTCAAAAGCGACGTGTACATGCAATCAAAATAGTGACGTTTACATGTAACCAAGACGGCCATGTTGCTCATCGATTCAACTGTTTATGCTTCTCGTTGCTGGCAGTCAATGTGAACTATATCGATATGCTACAGCAAAAGCTGCCGTGATTTTTTTTATTTGACATGTTACAAGGGCTTATTTGATTTTTATTGAAATCCTGTGCTAACATTGTAATTGACCATTCATTTTATACATGAATATTTCACATAATGGCTTACTCTGGCGGCAAGTAATGGTCTATCCCTTTTCATAACTTACCCGTGACTGTATGCGTGGATAATATAAGCTACTCGACGTTTAGTTGCACTAGGCCGCTAGTTTTGTTTTGTACGTACAAGTCGGTCAAGCCAGGGTGTCAATCTTGAGACTTGCCACTATATTGACCAGGTCCAAAGGACTTTTCTCTTGTTATTTGATTTAATTCTATAGCTGTGTTTCAATTATAAGCAATAATGAAATACATTTTTAGAATTTAGAATTTCTCAAACGTTTTCAAGGTTCTTTATAAAATCAATCTATCAAATACAATGCATACAAATGACACATACAGTACAATCTCATAAGTTATACCTATATAGTACTTGTAACTGTCAGGTGACAATAGCCCGTATGTTGCTTAAGATTTTGCAGATGATCATACAATTCAAATGTGTTTGTGGATAAAATTTGACGTGGTAGCTTCTATTCTAGCAATTCATGCTCAGAAGTGAAAGCAAATATTTAGAAAGATAATTTTCTCTTGTATCTGTTTAAAACCATCTAGGGCGTTTGATAATACCTGGTCTTTCTTGAGGCCAATCTGCTGGCATTCATCAGCCACTTTTTTCAGGCGCTCTCGGTTCCTCCCAGTCAGCACCATGCTGCAGCCGTACTTAGCAAACAGATGCGCCGTGGCCGCACCGATGCCTGCACTGGCACCTGAATCAATCATGTACATATGTTTACATATATGATTATGACAGTAAAAATGTCCCGTCACATAAACTTCAGAACTGATAAGAATGTTTCCCAAATTCATCCAGCTCTACTGTGTAAATTGCTTATTATACATTGGTGATTAATGACAGTAATGACCTCTGGGTCATCGTGAGTACACGGTGTTGTTTTGAAAAGATATAGTTTCAAAACAGATATCATATAGATATTTGAATTGATTATCAGAACCCTTCCACAGTAAGTGTGTTGAGAGTGCTGTCTAAGAAGTCTATTAGTGCCTAGGGCACATTCCATCGCAAGGTGGGTCTACAGCCAGTCTACGACCAAAAACGCAAGGAGATCGTAAAGATCCGTGAGTGTAAAGTGCGGCAAACGTAGGTTTTTTCAAGGGAGTATGGTGGCCGCAGAAGAAGTTTGGCATGCCAAACGTATTCTACGACCACCCTACGTCATGGTCTGACTGTAAGGATGCAGTGCAGAAACCTTGCGATAATCGTGGTATAATTACAGAGGATTTACCTGCACGCTGTCGGTATAGATACAGTGCCAGCGCAGTGCGTTCTCTGTACTATGAACGTACGAATGCCGCACTTTAGTAATCCCACCGTGCGTAGAGCGCAAGTTATACACAAGTACAACGCGCGTTTGATGCATATTGATCTCACGGCCACCTAAAAAAATCATTCCCAGTGTCGATGCACTCCTAACGCATGGAGCCCGTGCGTATGTGCCCACAACTGTACTTTTGTCAATGCATGCGGAAAACGTCGTAGACGCTGCAGACCCCAACACGCCTTGCAGCGAACACGCCCGCAAGGTGGAATGTGTCCCTGGCTTTACTTTCTGATTGACTTTGAAATAATCAGGTGAATTCTCCTCAACACCAATGTTTCAATCATGTTCAAATCTTTCGTGTTTCATGCATTTTTTTTCGTGGGATGATACTTGAAGTGATTTTTATCTGTATTGTCACTCCATTTTAGCCAGTCTCACTGGATCCTTTCTATACACCATTTGAATCATTTCAACCGCATTCCGATAACATGTTAGATATTATTGCCGCAATCTAGGTACACAATGCCTTTGTCGTGGGTAAGTTTGTTTTATTCAACACATCTTTTTAACCCAACCCCTGCGTAGTTGGGAATGGTTAAAATTATACACGTTTTGATAACGTTTCAATTCGAGATTTCGCCCAATATTTTAGACTACAGCCTCTGTCAGCCGTCTCTATTGATTTACAAGAACAAGGGTAAAGTTGATGGAGTAGTAAAATATGGTACACGGTGAGTTTTCTGAAAAAACATAACAATAACATACAGCATCAAATATAACAAAATGACATTCCATAGTGGAGGCGGGTTTAATTTGGACAAGTGCATGTGCATGGACGTGAACATAGTGCAAATGTTGTACGAGTATTTGAACAGTATGGTAAATTTTCTCCAACAAATATCATTAAAACTAATCTAGCATAATTGTCAGTGTTTGGAATAATCCAAACAATATTTGTTTAAAAACTCATTCCTAAATGACTGAACCTAAAAAAAAAGAAGATTTTGGCTGATATGTGAACATGCACAAAATAAAAAACACCTACAAATACAATGACTGGCCCTTTAAGCCTCTTATAGGAATTGATTGACAATAAGATCTCCTACTATCATACAGAAGCTTGTACATTACCTGTAATGACAGCAACTTTCCCCATCAAAGTCTCCATTGTATTGCAGTGAAGTCGTGCTGCGTTAAGATGTAACCACCAACTGCCGAGGCACCTGTGGCTTCTTGCAATGTCACTATCACTACAGTAATAGGCAGTATTCGTAGTTTATAGACTGTTTCATAAATGTTACCGACGTGTGTAGATACAATAAAATATACAGTTACACCTTTTTTGTTATACATTTCCTGAAAATCCATTTATGTAACTTCACCGTACTGAGAGGCTATTCAAGATATTTACAAATTATATGATGCATAATGCACAAAAGGTACTGAAAAAACAAAGAAACAAAAAATTTGAAAATGCCAAAAAATCTAATACGCAGTCACAATAATGCATTATGCATGATGAATGTCATACATGAGTGATTATTTTATCAATGCTTGGTTAACAAGTGTGCTATGTAATTATTTTCACAAACTAATCAGTCAAAACCTATGAATAGAGCACATGGATAATGAATTTATTTATATGCCTAATCATATATCTGAGATTGTAGTATTTGAAGCATGCAACTGTTAATCTCTTTAATCTAGAGTTTATATAGGTGATGAATATAAACCCAGTTTTAACCTATATTGCATAATTTTGTTAGAAACCTCCATGGAATCTACTACACTATGGAAACGAATTAAATGCAAACACCACAATGAAAAAAATTTTGCTCATCCCCAGACGGTTTGGTAGGCCTGATTAGAATTTATTTATATGCCTAATCATTACTATTAATTACTATTATTTTTTTTTTTGTTACAATTTGCTAATTTCCACATTTTCTCATTGGGGCTATTACAAAAACAGCATGTAGATCTGAATCACAAAATCAAGTGGAAATCATGCGTATTTTTAACACTGGTTAGCCTACTTGTCATCCAAATAAAAGTCAAGTACTAGGTACACAGTTGTATTTTTTTTTAATCTAGGAATAATGCTGAAAGATAAAACTTCACGGCCTACAGTAATGTTACCTTGCATTACACTGTTATTTAATTTTGCTCGTTTTTCACCCCATACGCTAATTTCGGACTATACCACCATCCAGCCAAAACTAAATAAAATGAACAATTCATGCATGTCATTTCTCTCGAAACATGCATTATTGGGGCTCTGTATGGGGTTTCTTGACAATTCTAAGAGTATTTCAGTTACTACGGCTTAATTCACTGAGGATTGCTTCGTGATTTATTTATTAGATTTGCCTGTGTGGTGTGTAGAGCGCACTATTAGAGGAAATATTGGCATATCTTTAGGTATAAATAGAAACAGTCAGCTACATGTAAGATTATTTATCAACGCCGCCCACCCTTTTTTTTTCATTTTGGACCTTTATTCAAAACAATTGCGGAAAATTTTCTAACATCCATATTTGAGATTGTGTTTTTCTTCTGTCATGAACGACAATATGCACAAGGGGCCTGGAATCCAATGTTGTCAATCCATTGTCAAAGTGTTGGCGGCGCAACCATTCTTATTCCATTGTGGACCAACTTCATCTATCCGTTAAAATGTTAATTGAACAGAAAAACTATTTCAAGCTTCGATCTGCAAATATTATGTAATTAATACGGGTGGGGCCTGAAATAAGGTCCCGAGGTACAGCCTGGCCTGTCTATGTGTTTATATTTAGGAGACCAGTATTTATGGCATTTCCACTACTTTACCACTACTGTGAACTCTGTAAGGGAAAAAACGCTTTTTAATATTTATTATGCTATGAAGAACAACCAATTGATTTGTGCAGACCACCAGTGAACGTCAATCTATTCTTGCAGGCTTATCCTTTATGTCAAAACTTACATTGTCATAGACAGTTGCTATAAATGTGAAGAAAACATCTTTTCAAAATGAACCTTTTATCATCAATAGTTTTTCTTATATGATACATTTTATACAACTACTATCAATTTATATTAATTGACCATGTTTAAAGCCCGTCCGTTTGCATCCGTCCATTTTCCTTTTTCGTATACCCCGTGAAATCAAATTTTCACAAACGGTATATATATTTGAAGATATATGCATGCTGAAGAAAAACCTTACGGCATTTAGATTTTTGGAAACCACTAAACCTATTGCATATGGGGGAAAAATTAAAAATTTGAGGCCCATTATTAAGTCAAATTTTTACTAGTCGGTCATTTTTTATTACTATTTGAATGCACCATAAAAATCAATATTGTCTAAAAACAGTGAGTGTCTAGTGAAGAAAAATAAGGTATCTAAGAATTGAAGCAATAATGATGAGAAAATCAAAGTTTAATATAAATCAAAAGAGTTCACAGTCCCCTTAAATAGACATCTGCCTTACATGGAAAATTTTTCACTGGTTTGCATCCACATGGGATAGGTTCTACTGTATTTTCATTGTACTACTTAATGGCTTTAAAATCCCCCCAGACATACTTGGGATACAAAAAACCACAAGAGTATTTCAACTTAAGGCTTATCATTCCATTGCTCTTTACATACAAACTGTATGTGTTGTACAACACAGTGAAGGCGGTCAAAAGTTAGCTATGTGTACTTAGTGAGGGAAGTGCTGATTGTTTGAAGTTAATACTTGCATAAAATAAACAAATATTTTGATATTTAACTTTACATCCTCATGCTGGACAAAGGGTTACTGACGACCGTTACAGGAAACGCTTATTATACGTATTCATTCAGTACCTTTGAGTAGTGAGTAGATACAAAGTTCCGTCTTAATTGGCCATCAACCACGTATGTGTGGGTCGGTGTTACATAATCAGTCCCGTATGAATAGTGAAATTCTTAAAGCTACGTGAGCCGGGAGCCCGGACGCGTAGCGGCAACCGTCTACTTAAAGGGAGATGCACAGCAAATGGCTCCGTAGATAGATTGAATTGATAATGTTGTTTTTTGATACATTTGACATGTGTTGCTCCCAATAACTTCTGATTTTACAATTATTAGTATGCGGTTTGATAAGATATCAATACCCATAAAAGTGCACTGCCATATAGATTGTCACGTTCATATCTCCCCTGCAAAAAAGACCACTGCAAGAAATTGCAGCCTCTATCACCTGTGCACCGACAGCCAAAATTAACTGCTCAGAAATATTTATTAAGGCTGTTCAGGTATCAGTGTTTAGTAATATTTACAAACAGATGATTGGGCACATTTCATGAGAACAAATTAGGGGAATTAATTGTTTGTGAAGAAATGGAACACTGCATATAGATAAACATGTATGTGTTCAAATGGCTCATCAAGTACTATTTATTTGGCATAAAAGGTTGAAATGACACGAAATTCACCTGTGCATGTCTCTTTAATATTAACCCAAGACGAAGAATTCGAAAATGGGCCACATCCTTAAACACTTAGAAAGAGTTATATCGTGTTTAAAATGTATTAAAGAAATACACAAGGAGGTTGATATATACATGTAGATATAGGCTAATTATCTACATTTTGTGTTTTACTTATCATTTAAACCTAACCATGTGCGCCCGTCTTTTAAACCTTTTATCAATTTAAGTACTGGTATCTATGTTGTTGATGTACTGAATACTAAGAAGAGTCCATTAACACTATGTCAGATATATTAAGCTTAGATTTGACTATAGATCCAGAAAATATTGAAAGAGATGTTCATAACATATTGAGAATCATCCGACCACTATGGAAAGAAGGGATTAGCGTCAAGGTACGGTAATAATGGGCATGACATTATTGATAATATGCGGAAAACTACATGACATGAATGCGACTATCTTACTGCCAGATTTGCCTCCGGGTGGCTACAACAATTGCATTCTTGGGACTTTAGAAAAACAATAAGCAGTCATTATCATTTGCTCCTGATACACAGTAGTATCATGGGGATCGAGACTAATAGATATACAAAAATATACAAGACCCTGGCGACGGCAATGTAACATTTTATTAACGATTTGATACAGTTGATATACGCCACTTCAGCACTTGGCAGCTGATTTGGTATTACACTAATATTTCTGTTAGAAAACAAGCCTATGTTTATATTATAACCAAAACAAAACAAAACCAAAACAAACAACAAAACAACAACACCATTAGGCTTAATACAGTTCATAATGTGGGTTAGTCATTTGTCTACAAAATATATCCAAAGTGACTTGCATAAAATGGTCTACATCATGCAGCTGACATCATGTAAATAATCTGATAGACTTGAGCCAAATTAGATGTTGTCATCTGATTCGTTTGCCCGTAAGTTTTATATGTGTTTTTTGTATATTTATTGGGGGTTGGGCAATTTACATTTTACGTTTGTGCATATGCTCTGTCGCATTTGTGGAGATATTTCACAGCAACAAAATTACTGACACATAAACCCATCATGCTATAGTCATAGATAGTCAGTCTTCTAACCTTCTAATTTTTTAATTGCCGAAGCACTAGAGTGACAATGTCTAGAACACCACATTCTACAAGTGTATACTATGGTTAGCTGTAATTCTCTTTTGTAAATACACATTTTATTTAACCATCTGTCCACCATCACCATTGCTTGTATGTGACAATCACATACTGTATATTGTTTGCTTTTTTCTACACGTTTATTGTTGGTATATCAGACTCTAGCTTGTAATGTATGTAGAGAACGAGCGGTGGTTACATCAACACGGGCGTTTCTGTGTCGGTGCCGGAACAGCCAGACGACAAGATCCTCGTCCGCGTCAATGGAACAGGCTATGACTTCCTTGACAGAGACAGGGAGCTGCACTATTTTCTTCAGTTGAGGTATATTTTAGATCATACATTATGTTAGACCGCAAAATATAACCAACGCAAAATATAACCAGTTATGATTTGCGTTAACGCAAAATATAACCACACCATCGAAAATGGAGCTGGTGACGCAAAATATAACCAGACGCAAATTATAACCAAGGTGTATAGCCAGTCACAATTCTAATCTCGTCAAGTGGTGAGTTCAATCACCAAATTACCGACTAACTGTTACTTTGTTTTACAGTTTACAAGGCACATACGCATAACGAAGAGGGTTCACGCCAGTGCATAATGTCTAAAACTGGTCTAAAATATGTAAGTTTACTGCTGCATTTGTGTGGGTTGTGTGTGAGTAAAATATTGGCAACAAATCTGTAGAATGTGAAGTCTTTACATATGGGGGGGGGGGGTTGGACTGTAGGGTGTATTGTAGTCAATTCGTGGTTTTCAATGTGATGAAACACAGCAATATCTGTAGCCTTAATTGAGCGTAGTATATAACAACTGTACCCACTTAAAAAGTGTGTTTGTCATAGAAGGCGGCACCTCCTAAGCATTATGCTATGTATCTCTACCCTATACATATTTTGTCTCTAGTTATGGTAGTGTCACTTTATATGTCTCTTTATACATCAAGACCCCGTGTGCCGTCTGTTTTTATAGTAGATACCAAAGAAGATACCATAGCAACTGGTGGCGTGAAAACTTTTTAAGACACTTGGTGTTAGCTCAAATTACAATATCGTGCACTGGAATCATTTCATGTAGACACTGATTGCTTCATTTGCTCCACAAAACGCCAGGAATGAGAAATAAATATTGTCAGTCTTTTTATGGTGGTTCGTGTGCATATTATGAGGCCAGAACTTATGGGATCGTCTGGAATAACGTTCTGGACCTTTCAGATGGGATGACTGAGAAGGCAGGCTCGTGGGATCATTCAGAAATAGCACACAATCGTCAGCATGACAACTTTTAAGCAGAAAAACATACAGATGAGCAAGTTAGTCCCCCACCCCCCAGAGAGCAAAAAAAAAAGGATTATCCAAATCAACAACTCAATAATCCATAACCGTGGCCCACAGGATGAAAAGAATCAAAATAACGTTTCCCGAGAAGTGATAACAATTTTGGGGCTAGAACTAGGCAGAAGTGTGTAGTTTCCTTCAGGAAGACATGTGCTGCAGCTTTAATCATGGAGCGTAATGAACAAGCGACCAGTTGGAACAGATGCTTGTCTCATGGTGTCATTGCTTCAGATTGTAAGGGTAGTGGCGGCACTTCCCGTTCATCTGTCGACCATGCATCCTCCAAAAACAGCAGACGAGGCCACAGTTAAGCAAAAAGACCCAGAACCAGCCAGAAGTGCGCCATTACCAAATGAACCAGCCAGACCACTCAATAGTTGAGGCCTAACACCCATGACTAACCTCGAAATGATAAGCACTAAACATTGGATAACTCGAGTGAACATATCTGATTCCGTCGTAGGTTAATAAAACAAAAATACTCTCTACTGTATGTTCCAAACTACGTACATTTGCTCTGGTTATATTTTGCGGCAGTGGTTATATTTTGCGTCACCAGTCCATTTTCGGGGGTGTGGTTACGTTTTGCGTTAACGCAAAACATAACTAGTTATGTTTTGCGGCTGGTTATGTTTTGCGGTCTAACAACATTACACATATTATATTGCAAACAGTTATTTATGTGTCATGTTTATCAAGGCAGTTTTTCCTTTTCTTTTTTCTTTTTTAATTTGAACAATGATGTTTCCACTCACAATTTAGTCAAGCCGGAATTGCCCAGCCTATCCTGTGTACTTTTAACAACGGTCTGGTGGTACATTATGTCAATGGAGAGGCGTTCACTGACCAGATGAAAAATGATCCTCACATTGGAAAGTAGGTATAGTTGTATGTTGATTGTTCTGACATTTGTTGTTTAATATTTATTTTTGAATACACTTATTTCCTTATGACTTGAAAAATTCAAATCATTTCAAAATCATTGTCATTCTCACTGGGGCATATGATTTTAACTCATGTTAAATGAATGTCCGACTCAATGTCACTTCCAATGTCACATTAGCAATAAGGTTCAGATGTATCTTCAGGTTGGCAGCACAGGCCATTGCTAGACTTCACAACGCAGATATCACTCCTTACAAAGGTTCGGTATGGTTTGAAAGCTTATTTTTTTTGTAATTGCGTGGTTAACGCATTGTTGTATACATTTAGGTACTTCTTAGATCAATAGAATTAATTCCAATAGATCAATAGAATTAACTAACTACTAAAGTCAATGAGATACATTGACTTATTATCTTTATATAACGATTAAACCATCGTAGGATAGGTTAACGTTTAATTTGAGATAAAATGAAATTGATATTTGACATGGTTCAGTGGCCCCCGTTCAGACTGCTAGGACTGTGTCCTACATGACTTGACAATGTGTCGGGCAAAGACGTGCTGGTGAGATCTGTAAATGAATATTTTTATTACTGGTCATATTTTACAGAATCTAAAGTGAAGTCAGAAGAAAACTTTGCAGCACTGATGCAGCGATTGGAAAAGGGAATCGAGAACTACTGGATTGATGGATTAGAAAAGTAACGAATACTGTTTAGTCGTTGTTTTTTTCTATGCCATGTTATTAATTGTGTTGTTTGAGCTGCTGAAGCAAAGCCTTGTGTTGGTTTCGTTTGTACCCGACTATGTATGTTTGTATGTCTCCGGACAAACTAGAGGGTTTACCAATGAACCGATCTTGCTCAAACTTTACACAACTATTTTCATAGCAGACTAATGCATGACTCAGCATTTCTCCTATAAGGCAGGGACTTCCTGCCCATGAGTCTACCAGACCTCAGCCTGCTCTTACTAGTCTGCATAGCTAGACGAGCACTGTGTATATAACCCATAACTGAATGTAACCAAGCAGTCAATAAATGAAACAACTACCAACTACTTCTTCCTCACACCTCATGCCAATCCACATATGACATAATGGTGGAGATGTCGGGGATTGAACCCGAGACCTTTCATACTAATGCATGACTCACCATTTCTCCTATAAGGCAGGGACTTCCTGCCCATGAGTCTACCAGACCTCAGCCTGCTCTTACTAGTCTGCATAGCTAGACGAGCACTGTGTATATAACCCATAACTGAATGTAACCAAGCAGTCAATAAATGAAACAACTACCAACTACTTCTCCTTCCCCACACCTCATGCCAATCCACACATGACACTATGTGAGAAGACACGCCACCACAGTAATTCGATTTTAGGCACTTTGTCAATTAAAGTGTGCTTTCCACAGGGCCATTTTGGTCCATGTGCAACTCTTTCTGCAATAGCTTTGCTAATTCTTGTAAGAAAACATTCAAACTTGGTACAATGGTTACATGGCTGCTGAACATCAACAGTGTCCAATTTTCCAATTTTGCCACTTTGCCAATTAATTTTACTTTCCAGAGAATTATTTCTATTTTATCTTTCTACTATAGTTTCTCTGCTGCTTGAAACGTGACCATCGAATTGGCATGATGGTTATATTAGATTAGAAGTGCTCAGAGAACACAGCATCACCAGATCAATGTCGACTCATGGGCAATAGATATTTACTTCAGTCATCTTTGGAGAGCACATGCAATCCAATGCCAAGAACATATAGGGGGAATCACACACCATGTGAGACTTTTTTCTGCTTTAGTGCTTTGTTTGCAAATTAAACATCTTTATTGCCCAAGAGTGAACACAGTTCTAGCATCGATGCTGAGCAGTTTTGAGCCAGTTAAAGTATTGCTCATGTTCACAATAACTTAAAACATACTGAGGAATTGTATATTTTGCAAGATAAAAAAAAAAAAAAAAAAAAAAAAACGAAAACAAACTCTCATCGCCTTTAGAGGATTTGAACCAGAAGTTACAATTTGATAATATCATGAATTGAATATTAATTGTATCGCTGTGATATGACATAAACACAACAAAAACTATGAATATTTTGGATGGACAGGAATAATGTAATATGAGCACAATGTGTGCATATACTAAGAAAGCTGTTGGTGGAAGTCATACCATTTCAAGACTAAGCGTTAGGGCTTCATAAAGGACGTATTGGACAGTGTACATGTATACGTGGTTTATTTTGAATTCATCTGTGGATGTATGTTTCATATAATTCTAACCATTTAAAATGTATTCTAGGTGTAAAGTCCCACCCAAAACGGAAGCATTTAAACTTGTTCAATACCTTAAGATGGAATGTAAAGAATTGTATGGAAATACAAAGCTGGTTCCTTGCCACAACGATCTAGTGATGTCCAATTTAATATACAACAAGGAGAAAGGTGTGTAGCGTAATTATTCTAATCATTATTCTAAAATGTACGAAGATTGTTGATGTCGGTGCATTGAAGGCATAATATAATCTGTAAATCTTAAAGCAATCTGATTGATGAAATTTGATACGTAGTTTTGTAATCTATGTACAGTGTTGAGAGCCAAGGTTATAAGTGTTTTATGATAGGGTTACAATACTGTTCTTCACAGACAGATCCAGGATTTCAGAAGGGTGGGAGAGGGTGCATTCACATCATTTTATTGGTGTCGTATACTCGAAGAGATGTTTCTTTTTCTGTGTGTGTGTGTGGGGTGGGGGTGGGGGTGGGGGTGGGGGTGGGGCTGGGGGTTGGATTGGCTTATGTAATACTGTCTGGATCTTGGCTGTACATCCACTACACATGTCGGTATTTTAGGCCAACCACTCAATTTTGTAGTGAATACATGGTGAAGAGTAGATATTTCCGTTCAACATCTATACCAACTCATATTACATTGCACATGTCGCAGGAAGTTTAATACACTTACATAGGATATGAAGAGAAATCTTTTTTTTAAAGATTAGTATATATTATATGCATTAGTCAATGTAATAGTATTCTATTGCATCCATAATACTATAACATACAGATGCCGTTTACATCATTGACTGGGAGGCTTTGGATTTTGGAGCCCCTGAAAAGGACTTCGGCTCATATTTTCTCCGAGTGGATGGTATATGTTTTAAAGCATAATCAAAAGTCCATTAAAGTGTACTGTTGAATGTGTAAATGTGAAAATATTTTGCCAATTCTTATTTACCATAAGTGGAAGTAGTATGTTTTTAACATAGAAAATTGGATAGCGTACTTGAACGACTGACATGTGTGATGTTACGAAACACTTTTTCATTGACGTGTATGATGTAGGTCACAATTTAACCATGAAGTATAACATGATAAGACAATGAAGTTGGTAACTTATATTCTAATTTTTGTTCTAGACTATGCGCCAACAAAAGATGACAGACTTTACACCTTAAAACATTATCTAGAGGTTAGAAATAATAGATCTTTCTCTGCGGATGAAGTATTACAATATGACAAAAGGGTTGTCAAGGGATGTCTTGTAAGTGTAATATTGTGTATTGCAATTTCTTTATGATTGCTGAATGAAGCATTGACATTTAAAAATATGTATACTCTTTCACATTGTATTTCATTTACTATACTACCACTCACAGTGTCAAGTACCGTTCAATTATTATCACAAATAACAGTAAAAAATTAGATAACTACAAGCAAAACCTCTTACGGATGTCTAGTATTTCTAATGTTCATGAAGGAAGCATGTAGTACCGTGGTCCTTTATTGCAGCTCCACATATTCATTGATTTGATATGGGCCTTCACTGAGATGGAAAAGGAAAGTTGTGACGTGGAAAAGTTCCAAAGGTGAGTAAACGAATAGTTTTACAACATTTACATGTATTCAATCGACGGCAACGAAAGTAAATGCTAGCAATATAATATATCATTCTCTGCCATCCATAGTGATGTTTTATTGTGCTATTCACCGAACTTGGTGTTTACTGGTTGACTTTATTGTACCAAATTATATAGACGACTTCACGTGATCAATTACTCAACAAAATTTTACTTTTCAGAATTTGTCAGAAGTTCATGGAAAGTTTCAATGACTACATGAAAGAACTAGTGGACGATAACTAAATTCAAATGGAAACTAATCCATGGCAGTAAATTATTAAATTATTAAATGTATGTAAAGTTGAATTCTCTAATGGCATTATAAAGTTTTTAGAATTAATTTGCAGTGCTCGTGGTCAATTATCACGGTATTTCAAATCGTGTCCAGATTTTATCCATATTATGTAATGTCTGAAATTGCACGACAATTTATGGTCGAATCATTCAATTGCATGATAAAAAGACACCATGTACGTGCTGTTTTACTGGGGATTGTAACAATCGTGTTATGTATTGACAAATTTTGATTCATTTTTTTTGTTGGGTCTAGTTGACACAATATGGGTGAATGACACAATATGCACCATAGAGCGGTTAAATATTAGTGACATTACATCATCTCATTTAGCCTCATTACCATGTGGTTTGGCCTACTTACTCTTTGGCAACGATGTGGACATATATAGTTTGATAGCGCTGACACTTGATTCTTACAAACATAAAAAAGTTTGTTTTTCAAGTGACTGTCTGATAACTATGCGATAATGGAAAGTAGGTTAAAACTAGATTTATAACATAGTTTTAATACGCTCATAATGGACACATAATTGTGTAAATGGTTATAAATAACATAATCCTTTTCCCATTGTTTTATTCAAAATTATACAAAACACGTGTTTTAAGAGTTACATCGAACTATAAATAAATTATATCATTCAACACAAAAGAAGAATAAATGCCACATGGAATGTAGTATTAGACATGGCCATTGTTTGTACATGAATACACAAGTATTATATGAGGCACTTTGAAATAGAACATGGCCATTTTATAGAAACCGTATACATGCACATGGTAACAGAGTTGTCTTAAAATAATATCACAGACGGTAGTAGTTAAATATGTACAATTATTGATGTATATATTGCTGATGTGCAATGATTACGGACAATCAAAATACTATTTATACAGAATATTCAGATTTAATGCAATTATAGGGTACCTCCTGTGACCAAATATCGTTCTAAAGATGTATGGCCAGTCTGACATGCAATTTCAAAAAGACAAACACAGAGACAAAAGACAACTAGATCAAAAGTGTTCATAGAGCACAGTGTCGCTAGAACAATGCTGACGTATGGGTAAGTTCACTTATTATATGGTGATTAAAGAAGTTCATCAAACTGTTATGGAAATATTGACCAAACGTACACAATTACAATGCAAGTAATCATCCCGGGGTTATCAGCCACATATATTCTGTGTGTAATACTGGCTTCGTCATGTATATTCATATATGATATTGACATTGCAGGAGTTCAAAGCACACATCACTAAAAAGACGTTTGCTGCTGCCTGTAATATTAATTTGTCATTGTGCATTCAATATTAGTAAGAATGTCGAAAATGGACCATAAATGGCCGTGTGGAAAGTACACTTTAATGGGTAAAATGCCTAAAATCGAATCACTTTGGTGTCGCCTCATGCTTCATAATTGTGTAAAGTTTGTTTGAACAAAATCAATTCAAGTCTTCGAAATCCCAACGAATTTTGGAAATGGTCTGCTTCACAGAGAAGTTGCATTGTTTTTTTGTACACAACGACACGCAATTCTTTAGCATACTGTCATTTTTCATGTGCTTTTTGCACATGTCGTTTAGAATGATATTTTATTGCTCTTTGAATGTGCACACAATATACACGCATTTTTGGTCCAATCCCTGAGCGTTAAACTTCCTGTCACTGTGCTGCAGTGGCATTCATGTAGTAAATAACAGTTCATAGTACGAATGGCCGTAAATTTTTGCCTGATTGAAAGATATGTCCTAGTCTGTATCACAAGCATACCAAACACTATGCCCGGTATCAAGTAAGAAAACGTCCATCCCAAAATGTATATTTGTAATTAGAATAAGCAAAGTTTGAAATTTAAATTTCAGAGCGAACTGGTAACAGCACATCCCACCATCCCAGTCTCAGTTGCACGTTAGTAACATGCACTAATCATTATATTCCCAGCTTCTATCCTCAGCTTCAATTCTTCAACATAATGCGACGATGTGATGACAGTTGTGTGTCTGCATACTAAACCATGTTTAACCTATCCCGAAACGACGCCTCATCACCGAAAGCTGTTTCCCTGGCCCTGGAGACTGATCACTAACTTGTCCAGCCGTGAGTTGAGCTGTTGCAGACCAGTGCGAACTTCGCTCAGGTCCCCACGCAGAGCACTCACTCCACCGTTCTCATCAAGGGCAAACCCACTGTGGCCACCGGCTACCTTCTTGATTGGAGACACTGGCGGCCCAGAGGTTTCAGTTGTGCCTGCCTTGAGTCCTGCCAGATCTGTAGAGATCAGTTGCAACCTGCAATGACAAAGGGAGGATCACAGCATATTATAAAGAGAGAAAGAATGGCAGATCAATTGGGTGTGTTGAAAAGGCCTTTTGACAATCTAGCTAGTTAGAAATTGTCATTGAGGCAGACTGGCATTGATAAGCATGCACATCTGGCCGTGTCTTCACGTACCGTTGCTGCTGCACATCGAGCATCTTGAGCAGCTTTGTGTCTGACTGTTTGTTGCGCTGGCGCGTGCGCAGGAAGCGCTTGTATGCCTTCTCCTCCAGGTCGACGCTCCGCTGGTACTCCTCCTGTCCTGCAACAAGAAACATTGATACTTAAACGTCATTCATAATGACTTGCGTTTACTGTGTTTTATTGTTCAGAATCAGTTATAGAAAAAAATCTATTTGAAAAAGAGGGTTTAGCAAAAGTTGGCAGCGACATAACAATACTGCATTAGAGAGTTTTTACAACAATAAAAAGGAAGCTGGGTGGAGAGTTGGCGGCAATGGACTGTAAATGACAGCTCAAGATTTGCATGTTAACATCTTGCTCATGGGCTTTGACCCAGACACCGTTTGGCCACACCCGCCTGATATCAATTTACAGTAAGTTCTAGATCTGCTCCTTCGTCAAGGTTTCACTGTCACAGTAGGCAATTGGTATACTCCTCGTGGTTCACAGACTTGCACTCTACTCCGGTAGTAGGATTCATACACAAAGATAATATCTTTTATCCAACCCTTATCCACACCATGCCATGTCCTCAACCTCTTTCCAGTAAATTCCTGATCTTTCCAATAGTCAGTGTTCCCCACTTACTGAAATGGTTGATGTACTGGGCCTCGGCCTGCGTGGGTCCGTAGTACCACGGTGAGCAACACGTCTCCCGCAGGCGCCGCTCTGTCTCCCGCTCAATGCGCTCTGCAAGCTTCTTCTGACTGGATGGACAAGACGGGCAAGGCAGTGAATGATAGAGATGTGGTGTTTATCAATGTGAGCATGGTATGACGAATGGTGTCACCTGATTTTTGATATTGCATACTTGCTATGGATACCGGTATATGCAATACTGTTGAATAGACTCTTTGAAACATCTTATATTCTGGCCTACGTATAATGTATTAATGCATGCCTACATGTGAGAGTCATATGTTTAAGACAGACATATACCATGGCAATACAGTGTTCGTGTCTAATACATTGTTTCCATCTGCAACTATGCACACTACTATCCAAACACATAGACATGACCCCTAAAGCACCCAGCCCAGCACCCACCTCTTCTCACTAGTGTCGCCACCCATGCCGCCGGCGTCCTGCAGTATTTCCACCTCCGCCTCCTTCCGGTGCCGCTTCTCGTTCAGTGTGTAGCTCCATCTGAAACAGACACCAATTTGACTCCATGTCCATGGTAGTAATACTGCATCAGCAGTGCGCCAAGACGGTAGCGCAACTGGCACAACCTTGAATCGTATGCAATACAAATGCCTTCTGGGAGGCACACGTTCGTTGGCCAATTGGCAAAAGTGGGCACAAGTGACATGTTTGTCACTAGATAGAAATTCCGTGTACCATGTATGAAGTCACGCGGTGTTATTGCATGAGCTGTCATGACTGCGTTATGGCTACACCAGGACAGTGCAGAGAACTTATTACCTTCTACTTATCACGATTAATGCGCGGACTCAGAGAAAAACGGTGTCATGCATGTAGTTAAAAGTTCTCCTTTACCCCAAAGGTTTAGAGAATGCTTGCGAGTGGATGAGTGAGTGTGTGCCTACCTCCTGGGCCACGTAAGCACCCACGCGGCCATGTTGTAGAGGTGGATGAGGATGTTGGCGGGCGGAGGCAGCCACACCATGTGGTAGTACTCGTGCACCAGGTCGTAGATGTGATAGCGCCAGATGTTCTTAGCCTCGGCCTCGATCTCCCCAAACGACTGGCTGAAGGTCCATGGGACAGTGTTCAATTATTAATAATCATTCGTACCCCCGCCCCTCAGAAACTGATGCTGTTGGTTGCCACATTCTAATGCAAAGGATGGCGAGCTATAGTGAAACTATACAATATTATTTCAGGAATATCCATGGAAATATACGATGAATTTGAAATGAGAATGGCAGCTTAGAGTTGTAAAACCTATGTCTTTTGCTGTTTCAACAGAGTGGTAGGAACGTGCTTGTAATATAGAGAACTGAGCGAGAGAATAGAACACATGAAATCTGACCTGCATGTAACAAATGGCTCTATAGGTAAACGTTAAAATACAAACATCATAGAACAAAGTACATGTATTTTTTGCTGAGTGTGTGATTGGTTGTGTGCGTCCGACACACCTGAAGATGGCAATGAGCAGGTTGAGCAGCAGGATGTTGGTGATGAGCATGAACACGGCGAGCATGATCGGCACCATCCAGTCATAGCAGTACTCGCGCCCTTCCAGTGCCGCCTGTGTCCGGTTGTACGTGCACGCCGGCCGAGGCTGGATGTCGCGGTCTGAAATATAAAGTATATAAGTATAAACCTTTTTGATATTCTACAGTTTACATTAGATATGTACTTATAGGCAGATCATTTGTTGATTTTATCAATCAAATGCCAGGCATGATTTCACTGATTTTTAGTAGCCACGTATAAAAGTCACTAGAAGATAAAATGATAAACTGTCTCTCACATACAGCTTTCTCTACTAGCACACTCTCAAACCTAGGTGAACCGTTTCTTGTTGCATGCTTGACAAAATGATACTGAGAGGAGCACTATTTCAGTACCCAAGGTATTTTGATATTTTATATCTGTCTACCCCCCTCCACCCTCACCCGTGCCTACCCATGGTGGTGGTGGCGTCCTCTGTCATGATCTCGCCGTACATCTGCCAGTACGGCCGCCACAGCACGTCTGCCAACAGCGACCACGAGCTCGGCTTGTTGGGGTCGAGCAGCGCCTGGAAGGCGATGCCGAAGCTGAAGATGAACACGAACATGATCACCATGAACTGTACCATGTCGCCCATCTGAAAGCAGAGAGATGAGATTTTAAGTGAGTGGGGTGTAATGTAGTGATGGCGATAGGGCTGTTATGGAAGCCGTTTTGGTCTTTTAGTTGCGTCAAATTTAGGATCAATTTAGGAATCAATCGTTTATGTTATGTGTGTGTGTGTGGTTGTGCATGTGTGGGTGTTGCACACACCATAGCCTTGATGGTGATGATGCGGGGTCCGTAGTCCTGCATGATGTAGCCGAGGCGGAGGATGCGGAAGTAGAAGACGATGAGCGTGATGGCAAACATGATGCGCACCACGCCGAAATCCATGGCCGGCACCGTGAACCTAGCGCACATGAGACGGAATTAGATTAAATGGATTCATACTATACCATGTGATCATTATAGAATATAGAATATAGATGATGAGTGATATGATGATTGCTACAACAACATTATACTAAATTAAAACCATTGGCAACAACAGTTGTTGATTAAAGCATTATGATTGTTCAACAAAACGTAAGATACCACAAGCATGCCCATCTTGATCAACAAGCTCACATTGGTGCAAACGTGGTGAATTAGGGTGTAGGTTTCAAGTATTGTGTTTATGTGGATGCGTGTGTGTCTGTGTGCGTGCATGCTTGCGTGCGTGTTTGTATATACCTGCAGATGATGGAGGCGAGGAACATGAGTATCATGAGAGCGTCCACCTTGTTCCAGCGGTCAGCCAGCCAGTTGGTCAAACGGTGAATGTGGAACACGAACATTAACCGTTCGTACCTGAACACAGAACATGAAAATTGGGATTGCTTGATAATTGTATCATTATTTGTTCTTATCCACTATATTTTTGAGTGATAATATTGTTCTTATGTTTATTCTACTCATCACAGGCATATACGAGTATGGCGCGGATTATTGCGTCGCTTCAGCAGCTGAAGCGAAAGCCTTGTGATTACTTCGTTTGTATGTCAGTATGTATATATGTCTCTGATTAGAGGGTATACTGATGAACTGATTTTCTTCAAACTTTGCAAAACTATGTGGCACGATGCGACACCGGAGTGATTCGATTTTGAGAACTTTGCCAATTAAAGTGTGCTTTACATGGAGCCATTTATGGTCCATTTTGGACGTTTTATGCAGTATCTTTAAAACTGCGTGGATTAACACATTCAAACGTGGTACAATGCTTGCATGTCTAGGGACCATCATGTGTATTTAATTTTGGCACTTTGCCAATTTAAGTATGATTTCCTGAAGGTCATCTTTTGTCATTTTCTTCAATAGATTCAATACAGCTTGAACCATGAGTTCCAAATTCGATACACTGCTGTTACACCTAGTGACCATCATCAGTGTCCAATTTCTCCAAAAGGCCATTGGCGGCCAATTTTGGCATTTTTAGCTTGACACATGACATCCGTATTTCATACAATATTATGAGACTGGTGACCACAACCTACGTTGAACTTTGGCCTTTTGCTGACTAAATGAAAAGTTCTGAGAGAGCACAGCATTGTGTAGCAGTTTATAGACATTTTAAGTTGTTTTCCTACTTTCTTCAATACTTTCAATACAGTTTGAACCATGACCTCCAAATTTCATTCTATGTTCACATACGTAGTGACAATCATAAATTTTTATCTTTGGCACTTTGCCAATTAAAGTGTGCCGTTTTAGTTCCACGTTCGACATTTTTATTGATAGTATGAATGCCTTTGAAGACAAAATCTTCAAACTTCGTTCACTGTTTACATTCATCGAGGCCATCATGAGGTGTCAATTTTGGATATTTGCCCACAAAAGTATAGGTTCCAGAGAGCAATCTAAAGTTTTTATTTAAAGATTTCATTATTTCTGAATTTCCACATGAACTACAACCTTCATGCTTATGCAATATCTTAATCGCCCATATGTCAACGTCGTTCTAGTGACACTGTGTTCTTTGAACACTTTTGATCTAGTTATGCTTGCAATAGATTTCCATATCAACTTAGAAAAGGATAAAAACAGTTTACAGATCACAACCTAATCCATGCCTAGTAATTGTTATTTCAAACCTCTACCAAAATACACACCAAGTGTTAATGTTATTCTGTTAACTACGCTATCTAACTTTTTTCTACATAATTCTTTCAAATTTTTTATTCATTGTACATATGTCATCACTAATAATAATTAAAAAAAAGAAAAAAAAATATACATACCAGTGCCAGGTAGATCGCCAGGCGGGGTCAAAATCTGTCCACCGGAGGTTAAAGAGTGGACCCGACGACCGCTTGAGGCTCATCTATAGACATATATAGGACTTTTAATATCACTACCCACTGATAAAATCTGAATAAATGTGTTATTCATTGTCTATGTGTTGACCGTGATAGATATATCGAAGATCCCTAAACATTATGGAAGAGCACTCCCAACCAATACCCTATGTTGTACCTGTTTGAGCTCCTCTACCACCATGCAGAAGAACCAGAAGATGAGGATCCACTCGAGGGCGGTAACGTCAGCGGCCGCCTCCACGGGGCGCAGCACGGTAAGCAGAAAGTGCGTGAAGAGGCCGAGGAACACCACGTACGAGCACTGAGAGGCAGAGGGCAGGAGGAGCAGATGTGTTTATGAATACAGGTAGAGGATTTTATTTTAGCATGGCTGTGGGCATCACGGCTCATTTGCAAGATGCCTGTTTGTGATGTTCATCACATGAATCATAAGATCAAGAGCAAGTGGATGAAGCCTAATGCGAGAATGCCTACATGTAGCGGTCTTGCTTTGTGCATTTTCGCAAAATCATACAAGTAATCAGTAATATTGTTGCCCACGTCGATTAAATATATTACAGAAGTGTTAAAAGGGAGCCACCTGTCTGTTGCTGTTTTAAAAACAAACTTGAGCTGTCAAGGTTCACTTGCTTCAAAGCATCCCAACTATTATGAAATAACTGTAAAATCAAACACACTGTATTATACAAACATACACAGTGGAAGATGAACTTGTTAATGGGAGCCGTGTAGTAGTTTTGCAGGCAGAACCATGTGAAGCGCAGTCGCCGCTTGATAAGGAAGCTTCGTCTAGCAGTGCCAGATGGCGAGTCTCCAGAGGTAGACGCTGCCACGGTGGACGCAATGCTGACATTGTCCATGGCAGTGGCGTCTGGATCCGGCAGGTGGTCGTTAGCTGGAAGGGGAAGTAGGAGGCGGTTTTTGTGTGGGTGATGATTTTGTAAGGTTGACTATCCTGATTTAATGCGGTAGTCAATGAAAAAATAAAAAAAATGTTGTCAGGGAAGTCATTTTGATTAGTTGAGTAGACATCTTCAAAAGTGGATGCATTCCTCACAAATTAAAGGCAAAGTTCCCTATATGTGAGAAGTACACCAATGGGGTTTTTATATGGGCTCTATGCTCGCAACGTTCATGAAGCAAGATACAGTGCAGTATGAATCTTGTAATTCAAGATACAAGTAGAGATTAAACAAACATGATTCGTAATCGAAAATATATTTTACGTGAATCTGTCTTGCTATAATTTTAGTTAAAGTTTTAAAAACGTATTAAGCACATGTATCTTCCACATGAATATTTATACTAATAAATAATGTTGGTATTTAGGTCTACTGAGAGAAACATGGAACTGATGAATATGACTGAAAAAGACTGGGCATACTTGTTTTTACAAAAATGAGTTCGGATGTGCAAAGCCAACGTGCAAACAAAGCAGTGCTCCTAACTACTGTGGTTCAAGTGTAGTACTGCAAATCACTCACCACAGTTTTAGAATTGTGATTAAGATTGCTCAATTAATTAGTGAGGAGAAATCTACAGCGTAGCATGTTAAGCTCAGACTGTAGAGAAGGAAAAGTTTAAAGAATCCTTTATTACAACAGTTAAAATAACAAAATCTCTGTGCATCGTGTAGATGGGCAAGATGTTGTAACCTTAAACATCTTTTGAGTTTTTCTATCAAAGGTTCATGGACCAACATTTGATTAGTACATAATTGATCAAGCCATTAGATTCTACCAGCATAATACTGTGTTCTAACATACCTAGCTGATATTCTGAAAATAAATGACGTTCGTTATTCACAATTACATATATCAGCAATGCATAAAAATATTCAATAGATTGGCGACAACATAAACTCTAATTTTCTTAATTTGGAGCTTTAAACTTTGAGCAATAGCACAATTTACAAATTTATTTTGGTCTTTGTTTTTAATGAAGTTGTTATAGGTGGTTCTTGTTCTTGCATATTTTAGGTGTATTCATATGTTTTTGTGGACATGTATAACCTGAGTGCATGAGCTTTGTGGACAGATCACTTAATGCAGCACTAGTCAATATTTGCATGTGAGTGAGTATCGACTCTGTCACATTCATGCACATAATAAATGAGTGAGTACATACAAGTAATGGCAGGTGAATATGTATATGAATGTATGCGCATCCATATAAGTACTTACTGCCGGTGAGTTGTGCGTTCTCCTCTGCGATTTCCTGCTTGAGCTCCTGTCGGTACGATCCAAACGCAAGGTTGTGCTTGTCAAACACAATGAGGGGGATATTGATGAAGGGGAGGAGTGCAAATACTGGGAAGAGCTGCAACAATGACAACACACATTGAGATGGGTAGGGCAACGCACATCTAGGACACAAACTAATTTTGTTTATTTGCTTCAACTTGTATTTGGGATATTTTTTAACACTATCAAATATCATAGAATTCAAGATTCCCAATTTCTAGTTGACTTTTCTATTTCTTGATATTCTGACTGATGGCTACCTTCCAGCGTGGTGTGTCAATGTCCATATACTGCATCCACACGAGGTTGAGGAACGTCTGGCTGCACGAGTGGCCCATGAACCTATCGATGTGTGGGGATATATAGATATTAAACAATTTTAACTTCAAGTGATAACCCGTAACCAAGTAAAGGCTATTGCACCCTTATATCACTGCATGTAGTATTACTTTCCTGTATTATATTATTATAGTGTGCGCACATATATTTCCCAGCACATTCACATCACCCTTGAATAGAACGCCCTCCCTTTGCGTGGCTGCCTGAGGTCATGCATACATCTCTGCCCGTACTTGTATATGTCTGGTTCATGACAACTAGTAGTGCATGTGAATATGCATCATCATCATCATATAACGTACCTCATGGCATAAGCATCGTCTGCGAGTGAGAGCGGGGTGACGTAGCGGCCCCAGTGGAAGGGCAGCACGGCCACGAGAGACGCGTACGCCTCCTCCCGCGAAAATTCATACAGCGTGTCCAGGGTCTCCACGGCCAGGTCTTCAAAGTACCTGATGGAGAAGGAAAAGAAGGAGAAGGTACGAGAAGGCAATGAGACATGCGTTTATAACAGATACAATGTGATAGTGTCACACAACAAATTCTATTCTATATAAGATAATTACAGGTACAACGCCCATGGAAGTATACATGTATGACTCACTCTGCGTTCTGTCTGAGGTGTGCTACGAGCTCAGACTCGTGCAGAGTCTCGGCGACGTGGCCGAGCTCCCGGAACATCTTGACCGCCACAAGCGCACAGCCTGCAGGTGCGATACGTTGGGTACTTCAGGACATTTCGATATTATGAATCATACTTTATAAGTGTTTGTTCCATCTGCCTGGGTGTAATATAGTAGTTAAGCTTTACACAGCAGGAAACAGAACACCGTCGCATGCACACAGCATCATTTCTTTCACTAATACACTATAGGTGATCTCTTTTAATGGTGTTGTGTGCTTTAGATGGAGAAATGGTTCCTTGTTTTGTAAGTTTACCATCAGATTGTATATTCCATTGATTTGCAAAAGAAGACACGAAAGTTTATGAGTTACTCTTCAGTTTATTGTATGACCATGCTAGTCTAAATAGTTGCCAGATTAATCATTATGGTCAAGACCACTATATGGGACAAGACTATGACAGTCTCACCGATCTTGCAGCTGCTCTCAAAGAGGAAGAGTTCTGCAATGTCGCGCTTGTTGGCGAGCACGGCCCATAGGAAGAGGTGCCACACCGCCTCCTCGGAGGCGTGCCGGGACATGCACGGTGGGATGGGCTTGTCACTCACTGTAAGGGTATAAAGAAAAGGAGTGAATAATGTAAGGATGGCATTACATTGATATAAATTATCGATCAAATCATGTAGCTATACTATATGGGGTAGTGAAATCATATATAATATTTGTGCTGGCAAGTCTTTAGAAACACTTCTATCTATACGTGTATTGGTGACATCTCACCGGTGCGGAAGCCGTTGTGCTGGTACAGCAGCTTGTAGTGGTTGCCCATCAGCAGGTGGATGATGCGGCCCACCTGCGGCAGCAGCTCACTCTCGCCCAGCATCTGCAGGAGGAGTACACAAGTAGCACGTGACACGAGGTTGTCAGGCATACCAGCTCAAAATATACAGCTCTTATGATGGTTGTACAAGAAGTAGTGTGGTCTTGCTAGTAGGAGGTAGATACAATTTAGTGAGAGTTGAGATTTGTTTTGTTTTTAATTCATTGAGAATTAAGATTTGACCTTTCAATTCATTGAGATCAATTGATTGAGATTTGAGAATTGGGCTTTTGTATTGAGATTTGTAACATTAATTCATTGAGATTTTGAGATCAAGGGGGTATATATCTTGCTACGGAGACCTGGAAATGTCCGATATGCTCGCAAGCTGCAAATTCTATAAGTATTAATGCAAAATATTGGAAGATACAGCTAAAATCTGTTAACTCAAGGCACATTTTGTTTTATTACTCACGAACGCGCCGTAGACGTCCCGGCGGCACAGACTGCGCAGCACCTTGCCCATGATGCTCGACGGGTTGAGCTGAAAACATATGGCGACGCTTGGTTCGTGTGTGTGCTGTACATCGCTTGCGCAAATATGTACAATACTGAGGACTGTTATATCTGTTAACCTTCCATAGTTGCATATCATCATGTCACTGCTTTTGTGTCCATAGCATTACTATTGATACAGCATTTATAACTTTAACAATTAATATGAACCTACTAAAATTGATTACACATAAGGATAAACTGGCAATACAGCTATTCAGCATGCCAAGTATTCAATCGCAAACAAAAAGTACAAGGTTCACTAAATCTATATACACAAAGGAAACCCAAAGTGGGGGCTGACATTGTCTGCGTGCAGTGTGTACAGGCGGCGCACGGTGAGGAACTCCTCGAAGTTGAGCTCGCCGCCGCAGTCCTGGTCGATGAGCAGCGAGGCGAAGTGCGTCTTGCCGGCCGTCAGCGCCGTCAGCAGCGCCGTCTGCAGCAGCTCCGAGCAGTTCTGTCAACACGCGGGTTGGGATATCTTTGTTTGAAACAGGGCATGTCCACGTGGTTTGTTTAGATTTTTCAAGACGGTGGTTAGTGCGAATTCTCTGGCATGTTATAATGCCGATTTTGTGAGCAATTCTGTTAGAGACATTTTAATTGATTTTGTCATTTGAAACGAGGGCGTATGCATCTGTTTCATTACGGGTTTCACAACAGGAGCCAAGAATGATGTTTTGATGTTTTGGAGAGGAGGGCTGCAAGTGCAACTCCAATGAGATTCACATAACATAGCTAATTAACTACAAGTAGATTTGTAATTGCATGAAACTCGTATTTGTTACCCTGAGTTCGAACTTGCGGGCCTCTGTGAAGATGGTCTCCTGGGCGATATCCACCCGGTCGAGGGCGAGGGTAAGGGACAGTTGGCCCGAGATTTCAGTGATACCTAAAAGGGCAGAACAATTTGTGACAGATTTTTCAAGGCATACGATGCAGAACCTGAATCCACAACACCAGCGATGATTTGTGCTCCTACTTGGTTCCCCAAGCTACATCACACTTATGCGCTTTAGTAAGAGTGCGGATTGTTCATCAATCTGTGGATCATTGTGTGATACACATCAATAAGGATTGTATGCAAAAGTTTATGGTATAGTAAAGTCTTCCCCAACAGTGCTCACTTACTGCCAAAGGCGGCCTGGAGGATGGCCCGGCTCAGCTTGCGCTCGTCTCCCTCACTCAGACCGAACACCTCCATCTGCAGACAGAATAAAACAACTCATGGGCCTGATTAAAACGTGTATATATAAGTCAATAATCATCAAATATTCGCAACTGTTATTTGCATTCACAATTAAACTGTAGTTCTCCTTACATATTTTGTTTGTTCTTCGCATTTTATTCCAATACAATTCATATACTTTTTATGGCGTGTTTTTGTAAACAAATTGTTTAACTTAAGTCGGTTGTTTTGGCTCCAGATAATTATGCTAGTAAACTCATAAACAGTAAAACTGATCTCATTTTATCAATCAATTTCTTAGTTTTCATCAGCAGATTTACATGACTTGGCAAACTCACACAGCGCCGTGTAAAACATACTTATTACTTGTGTTTGTCATGTGAAGATGGCACGACAAAGCGCTTATTTGAATTATAAAATGCCCTAAATTACCACTATTATTATATATGTGCAGGGGTCACCAATATGGAAATGTTGCTAGAGTAGAATAAGATATCGGTTTCAAGAGAGTTTCATGGCTTCCAATCAGTACGCGTGTCATTTCTCATGCATAATGTACTAT
This sequence comes from Streblospio benedicti, assembly GCA_019095985.1. NCBI lineage: Eukaryota > Metazoa > Annelida > Polychaeta > Spionida > Spionidae > Streblospio > Streblospio benedicti. Next base: position 5,337,552 of record CM032664.1, read on the forward strand.
TGGGGCACCATATGGGGGCTCATGAAAGGCTATGTTGTAGGACTATACTGACTTTAGACCGTTTCAAATGGACAATTTTTTCATTTGAGCCAATTATTTTGCTGTAAACACACACGATGGTAAAATTGATAACATAGTCTTTAGTAAATCACGGAAACTCCCGAAGCAGCTTGGAAGGTGGATTACTTTTACCTTGGTATACTTATATCGGAGATTTAGCCTAAATGACCAGCCTTGTTACTCACCAAATGCCTAGCTTTCATCGTCTCTCGTATATACAGCTCGTCCTTCTCATCCTTTATGAGGCCTTTCTTCTGGTACTTGGCCACACATTCCACCATAATCCTCTCCTCGTCGTCCGACCAGCCGTGCTGCTTCCTCTGGCTTCTGCAAATAAAAACACGATAAAAGGTTTACTACCTAATGCTATCTATGATGAAATAAATCAAGGGTTTCCAACTTGTACCAATTTATGTTTACACTATACACAATTGCAAATCTATATTTCATCATAGTTTCAGTAATTTGAAATACATGTGGCAAACACAAGTACACCAGACTTTAGGGGGGGGGGGGGCAACATTCCCACAGTACCTCGGGTATCGCGTCTCCAGCGCCTTGTACACGTCAGCCAGCATGTCTGCGATGGCGCCGCTGCCATTGACGACCACCACGGAGAGCTGGCGCTCCGCCGCTGTGGCGAAGTGCAGCTTAGACAGAGTGAGCCGGTCACCACCCACCACCAGGATCACCACTGGAGTGGTCACATCTACACACAGGGGAAAGGCAGCCATTTAGTCATACGGCAGCCTACTTATGTTACCAAATAGATATGGCTGTAGTACTTATATGCTATATTATCGGGATAAAAGCGGGCACTATTATGCCATTTAAGTATCTGTCATCATAAGACATGAGAAGCTATCACTCTAAATGGTCTTCTTAGTTCACCATCTCTCAATCTGTGCACAAACGAAATAAACAGATGCACGTACTAAATCCACCACACAAAATGACATTACTTTTGGTGCAAACAAAACCACCATTCCCAAAGCTCTTACCAAAACAATGTAAGCTTTCTATATAAAAAAAGCAGCCACCCAGACGTACCCTTAGTGCCAAAGATAGCGAGCGTGGTCTTGGACTTGATGTAGGCCTCGAGGCGCCTTCTCAGCGCGGGCTCCTCTCGGTAACGGCCGGACACGCCGGTGTCCGCCAGCAGGTAGCACACGTGGTACGGGTCCAGAGCATTCTCGCTGTGCTTCAGCGCGTTCAGATTGTACACCGCCTCGTCTGAGCCAACCTGCCACGGTTATTGTGATTTTTATCGCCAGTATTTGGAAGAAGCAAAAATGCGATTTGGCGTACCGTGGTCTAGTTTTGTTTCAAAAAAGCTGTGATGGGGAAGTTGTATGAAAGGAAATACATATATTTACACAGAATGAAATTAATTGAAACAGGAATGTACCACTCTTCAAAATAGCTAGTTACGAGTACTTAGTTTATAGTTATCCACAAGAACACACTGCGCGTGTCAAGACGCATACCATAGCTGGAAGATGGAATTAACAGTGTACATATGTATATCTGATAAAAAAGTACATTAATTGACGATAATATAAATGGGTTATTTAAAACATGTGCAATGCAGTGTGTAAGCGGCGCATCCACTCAAGAACAAGTATGTGCCACTGCGCCTGTCCACTCACGTGAATGCCCATGAGCGTGGCCCTGTCGGCTAGCACGCTCCACGGTGGGAAACCGATGAGCGGGATGTTGGCGTGGTCCTCCACCTCGGCCCACTGGCTGCGCTTGAGGTCCTCCTGGAAGATGTCGGCCACCTCCCGACTGCAGCCCATGTGCAGCCCGTCAGTGAGCACCCATGCGCCTGTCAGAGGATGATGATGGTGGTGAGGTTTTATAACTAAAACTATGTTGTATGATTGAAGTTTACGTGTTGACTGTTGTATGATTAAGGCTTGTCTATTTTGACAGTTATGAACAATGTTCTGACACCATACAATACATCAAGCTAGCATATTGATCATTTCAATAAAGCTTATCATGGTGTGATCATTGTCTAAAAAAAAGAAACATAAGCAATTGGATATGAATAAAGCCTTTATCTTAGATAAGACCATTCATAACGTTTGAAATGCAGAAAACTTGTAAATACCAACTCATGTAGGAAAAAGCTTGGTGCTATAAGAGAGCACGTGGGCAGCGTACGTGTTTTGACCGCGGTGTGGAGGATGCCATCGCGGAAGGCGCGGTACAGCGTGGTGTCGGCCTGCAGCGCCGTGATGTCCCCACCGCACAGCGACAGCACCATGTTGGGCACCTGCGGCGGCGGACAGCATGAGACCGGGAAAGCACGGTATGATATAGCACTTTGTTGTGGAATAATGCAATAAGATTGCCTGTAATGCCATCATTCACACATTTGGTAGAATTGTAAGCATGATTATATTGAAACTTTAACATTTTAACCATACACCCAACATATTGAACGAAGTCACAGTGTTACACCAGATACGAAAATATTTGTGTAAGAAAAACGTAACACGAAGGAAAAGTCAAGCACAGTGGACATATGAGAGCTGATAGGTAAACTTGAAATGTAAAAAATAAACAAACGGCCCTTCTCTTACACGGTTTTTCGGGCACTTCTCGCCCTCCTCACCTCGAAGTCCCACTGCTTGACGAGCAGCTCCCACACGGCGCGCGGCTCCGTGGTGGCGTCGTCCAGTCGCACGTACTTCCGCTAGACAAGAGAGTGTGGCACGGTGAGTTGGGATTCATGTCAACATGTGCTTAGTGAAAGGATTTTGGGAATGTTAATAAATGTTAGTGCTGCCTGTAGAGAACGTTTACATGTACAGCAGACAGGTTGCTTTCGAATTAGAGACAAGGCACTGATGGGACCTTCGAATCACGCTGGATTGAGTATTGAATACATGTTAAACTATTCATTGGGTATTGAGTGACTTCTCTTTCTGTATTATTATCTGATTGTTTTTCACGATATACGTAGAAGTAGAACGCCACAACTTAGCTTGCATTGATTCAAATTATTTGAGCAAGCACATCCATTTGCTCATCGTCTCGGTCTGTTTGCGAGGTGATATTATGTTTGGATAAGAGCGTCATATTGTCATGAGGTCGTAATTGATTCCAGTCCACCAATAGAGCACCTGCATAGATGTCTGCTTTAAGTTGGAATACATATATGCCAGTGTTCATGGTAATATTGAGCTTAATGCACACAGGTTGTGACAGTGTATAATTTAACCAGTAGTAATTGGTCAACAGCACTATACTGGTCTTAATGATGTAATTAGTGCACATGTTTACACATGTTATGAATAATTCATTATCTTTAAGGTCTAAAATAAGGTACTTCTAAAATTGGTCGATAGGTGCGTATGGATGTCTACCTATGTGTAAATTCTATGTATATCTCCTTATAATCGTTGCTACAGCGGTGTGAGAGTCTGGACTTATAAGTGTACGTGCGCATAAGTGTGCTTGAACTAACCGATCCGCCTGGCATCTCAAGATAATTGTAGTGGCCGGGGATGTCAACGTTGCCAAAGTTCCATGGCCAGACGAGCTCGGTGCTGTCTGCGGTTGACCAGCGGTCAGTAGGGTGGGTCAACGCCTCTCGCGTGTGCAGTTCCCGCGCCAGCCCGCACACACAATACTCACTGGAGGGTGCGATGGAGGAGAAACAGGGGAAGACATCAACATGCATTCATTCAATACTGATAGAAGACGTGGTGGTATATATATATGTTGGTATAATTATGTAATAGTAGAAATATAGGAGAGCAGTCGGTAGGAGAAATCAGGCGACCGGTTATGAGTTGCCAATTTTTAAACCATATTTTGTAATGTTGAGGCAGATGTAGACAGGGGAGTGGGCATGTTAAAATAATTGTTTCAAACAAGTAGCTGCTATTCATAAGACCACCTTTACCACAACTAAAGACATCATTTTATTCAGAATGTTACATGGCATTCGCAATAATAAACAGTTACGTACTAGCTATAGTGCTATACTGTATGACAATGACCAATAGACGTACGTGCCGTCCGTGGTCACTGAGCTGCCGGCGCGGGAGAGCGCGCGCCGGACCCGCTCATTGACCCTCGGCGCGCGCTTGCAGAACGCGCGGCAGCGGCGCTGGCTGAAGTGCTGGATGATGAAGTTCACCTCCTCATGCACTTTCTCCCGGTTCTCCACCTCTTTGTTCTGGAGAAATGCGGAAAACAAAGTAGTGTATATATTTGGTAAGTGTGCATAGTGTGTGTGATGTTAATGCATGCGTATGTCAATTGCAATAGAAATTCCTAACCTGCAAGACGGACTCCACATATTTGCGGATTTGCTGGCGAGACGGCGCTTTCTTGTACACTCCTTTCTCTATGTTCTGCTTCACTGCCTGCTTCCAGTATTGCAGAACTACGTCACCTGTAGCACAGTGAACACATGATCTGTATCAAGCACAAATATGACTAATTGATGAACAGGAGTCTTAGCGTACATACACATTACACTGTATAGACATGTACAAATCTATCGAATAACTGAAACATAATTGATTTGTAACATGATCAGTCATTTATATGTTACGTATTCGAGACAGATATCTGTGAAATATCTGTGAAATTCAGCGTACTTTTGACATCTTTGAACAGTTTTATCTTCTTGAGTTTCTTGGCAAGTGGCATAGGCCGCCGCTTGGCGCCACCCGGCGCGTCACCGCCAGCCTCGCCTTCATCCTCATCAGCCTCCGAGGCAGACGACTCCGAGGCTACGTCGTCGGCCACAGCTGAAACATAGGGCAATAACAATTTGTTATAGATGATGCAATTCTTCTGTACATAAGCACAGGTAATGCAAAAAAGTTATGGGGGAGTGCGTATATGTTCCATTTGCATATGATTATTCATCAGTGACCTTGTTGTATGGTCCATCCCATAATTATGACATTATATTGGCATGGTGGTCGCTGCCGCCATACTGCCAGTGATTTCCAGCTTGATGAAATATTGATTATATGGAGCAGCTTGCATTGGGCAGCGGAGTCTGGTGTAACATAGGAGGGTGTTGGTGTGTTCATCGGATGATACTTTAACTGCAACTAATGTGTGATTATGTGCACGCATGCATGTGCATGATTTTGAATACCTAAGTTCGTGCCATTACTAGACCTTTCCAGGATCACAACCCAAAATCCCTGCACAGCCCTATGTGTACCTACCTTCCACCCCACCAGGCCGAGCACTCTCCGGAACCTCCACCATTGGCTTGTCCATCTCCGACAGCTGCTCCGAGAACGTGAGGAACCCCCGCACCTCGGGCTCGTTGACGGGGGTCGACTATAATCAACACATGCACGGGATTAGCTCTATAGCAACTTATATAATATTAATAATGTGGTTAGCTACTGTGTTGGCCAGATGTTAGGAGAACGTTATGGCAAAACAACTCTTGATCTGCCACTGTGGTTAGAAACATGTTCTTCTCCAACAAAGATAGAGATGTTCTAAACTTTAACCATTAACGTCACCATAAGCACTGGCGCATTCTGGTTTTCTGAAATTAAAGGAATTGGGGTGGGGATGGGGTTACACTTAGGGGACCTCATGGGTTTTGTACACACACTCGATAGCGACTATTAGTTGATGATCAACAATGAACATTGATATGTCATTGCCAGTGGTATATGCTCCCTACACGGCTTAGCGTTTGGCCCTTTTTCGTTAAAGGTTGCTCTGCAGGTATGGACGTTAAGGACCCGCGTGATAAGGACTCGGTTAAGTGTCTCTATTCAAAGTGTATATGAGGAAGACGATTAAAAGGAGAAAACACGAAGTCTCGTCCTTCTATAAAGTTGACACAAGCTGGCATTTAAAAAAATGTTTATCTCCAAGTGGGATGCAGAGTGTTGGTACATTTCAAGCAATTCAAATGCGAAGGTTCCATTTCATGTAATCGATGACGTACTTTATCACATGTATCAATATTCTTTGAATGTTTTGTAGAGCCTGTCACACTGAGTACGTCCCATCATCCCATCAGATTGTTGATGCGGGTCAGTGTACGGTAATTGAGGTGTTTAGACATCTGTTGCAATCTTCACTGCTTACCTCATTGAAAATGCGCCCAAACTCATTACATTATTTCAATCAATAAATGATACGCCCTATTCATTCGGCCATTTACAAACGAGTTTGTCTTATCTAAGCATCTGTAAGATGTCTATTAACATTGATTTTACAATCTCAGACCGTTCTCAGTGAATTCTGCCTACACATTTCATAGTCTGGAGTGTTTTGTCCAACACGATTCACCATTAGTCATCTCAGAGATAAATCAGTAACAGAAAAGTTGAATTTTGTTCATACATTTCCTGCGCCAATTTATTTTAAATATAAGCACTCGCTCTGCGTATGAGGTGCTCAGTCGTTTAAAAGAAACTGAAAACACTTTGGATAACACATAATTACATTCTGCCATGGTGTCGTTGGCACAGGTGAAAACCTGGTCCTTGCTGCAGATAATCCTGTTGTTCACTCTGATCACCAGCGGACTACTCATCAACGTCCTCCTCCTGCTGCTGTGGCTGCTCGTGCGGCCGCGCCACCCGGCGCTGTACCGGCGCCTCGCGTATCCCATGACGTCCTTCATCTGGCGCCAGAAGGTGTTTGGCCTACACTGGTGGTCGGGCGGCCGTATCACGGTCACACTCGCCGACCCTGCTGACCGTCAATACCTGGGCAAGGAGCACGTCCTCCTCGTGGCCAACCATCGCTACAACCTCGACCACGTGGTGGTGATGGCGTTCCTGAAGCATTGGGGCGTGTTGGGCGGGGGAAAAGCGTTCCAGAAGTCCAGCATTCGCTTTGTGCCCCTCCTCGGCTCGATTAATGCACTAACAGACCAGGTGTTTCTCACTCGGCGCTGGGCTGAGGATGCCAAAATCCTCACGCGTGGCCTGCAAGCGCTCACCTCGTATCCACAAACGCACCCCGTCTCCCTCCTGTTGTTTCCGGAGGGCTTCCGATTCAATGATGATAAACACAAAGAGAGTTTGCAGTTTGCCAAGGACAGGACGCTTCCAAGTCTGCGATATCATCTGCTTCCACGCACCAAGGGCTTTGTGCACTGCGTCCGCAGCATTCGAGGCAAGTTTGCAGCGATATATGACCTGACCTTATGCGTTCGTCCCGATGGTGCCACACCCACAATTAAGAACGTGGTTTGCGGCCGTCCAATTCACTTGGACGCTTACTTGCGGCGCATCCCGCTGGAATGTGTCCCTGAGGACGATAACCAGTGTGCTGAATGGTTGCAAGAGCTCTATAGGCAGAAGGATAAAATCTACCACGAATTCTACGAAAATGGACACTTCACAGGCGGCACCAAAGTCACTATACCCCGAAGATTTATGGACCTTTTGGTGGAACTGGGTGTTGTATGTTTGATGTGCGTGCCTACACTGTATTACTTATGGCTGGTTGCGCAGTAAAACGGACAAAGGTACATGTAATACAGGGTTTTGTGTAAAATATCTATGGATAGGGAAGGGCACAAAGTATGATGCCTGGTATGTATGAATATATGAAGGAAAGGAATAAACCCTTTATATAACAAGATAATCATGAAATTTGTTTAACGTTGCCGTTTTATTTACCCAAATATCGCCAGTCTTGGTGTAGGTATTGTTAATTTGTTGACATTGTAATTAGTTCATAGCATACATATCTTATCTACTGTGCTGCTTTTGGCCAGGGAGATCAAATTGCCCCGGTGACTTGATGTTCTTGATTAATATATAAGTGTGTCAGTAAATAATGAACTCACAATTTTGTACTGATGATGCAATATCATGATTGCATCTCAATGTTGAGACAGCCTATTCCAAAGTAATTCCGCCATCTGCCCCCCCCCCCATCCCCAAGTAGAATTAATCGTTTTACTCGGTGGCGACATGCATACGAAATACCAATCATATTCTGGCATTGCCGATTGTCGCTACCTACATGTCGCATTTGCCCACCGTGCGCTTACAGCGGCGACGACCGTAATGTTGGCACTGACCATGTGGAAAGTATCCTCTGCCATCACAGCGCTGGGTGGGGCGGGCGAGTGGTAGGTGCTGAGGCTGCTGCGGCCACGACTCGCCGGTCGGGGCTGACTGCTGTCAGCGTCGGCCACGATATCCTCTTCGCCGGGGTCGTAGAGCGCCTCCGCGTCTGGCAGCTGGCTCGTGACGGACGCCTGCCTCCTCAGGGGTGGGCGGTGACGACCCACGGGATCCGGCGTCTCGTCGCCGGGCGGGGAGTAGACACTTGCAGGCGGCACTGATGTTGCAGCGTTGGGCTCGACGGACCAAGCTGAAGGGGAGAGTTTATGTATTGTATATATTGTGCGAAAGTTGCTTTTTTAACGACCTCTTCCAACTTCAATAACAGTTATCCGTAGAAAAGCTATTATGTAATGATTTACATATCATGTGCATCTAATCTCGTCAGTTTTACGAGTATCTTACTCACAATCCAATGATGTGGTGGTCATGTTACTGTCTGATACGAAAAGAGACTTGGATCGGGTGGGTACATCTACATGTATGTGTATGGTTATGATTACCCGCAGTGTCGAGTTCAGTGGTAACTGTCGCAGTACTGCTACGGGATTTGAAATCTCTCAAAGATGTAAAATCGTGAGTCTCTCCGTGTGGCTTAGCCGACATCTTGAGAAAGTACTGAAAAGATTATATCATCTTAATTTATTATACTACTGTGTTACTACTACTGTTGTTGCTGGTAAAATGCTTAAAACTCACAACATTTGATGTTCGGCATTTCCGAAATTCACTGTGGTTTGTGTGTGAAAAACACTGGGATTAAAATGATAAACGTACCTATATTATTCATGTCCAAGTTATCATTCCATCACTGCATTGAAGAAAATTGCCAACCTGAAAGAACACCAATATGTGCAAACACCACACACCACACACATGTAAAATAACGTACCCATCCCATGTACTGGTGAATGCGTTTACACATCTGAACTAATTACATACATTTGTATAATAATGCACACAACATCTGCTTAGAACGAATACAAGCTTCTCTCTTCATTAGCTTTCTTGGTTATAGCCAACCACTGCTTGTTACCCGAGTGTCTCCGTATAGAGTATCCCCATGTAGCATACCTGTACAGTGTACATGTACACAGTAGGCTATTTAGTAATTACCCTTACAACTTAAGTGCATGTATATTTGTACACCCCAGCCTGTGAAGTTAACAGTGACGACCAGTTCAAATATACTAACTGATTCTTTCATGATGTACAACCTATACAACCCGTAACTAACGTGACAAGTGTATTCTTTCGTGGATCCAGGGAGTTATGACATGTCCCCGATCTTTCACGTGTACAAAATCTACCATGAGATCCACTGGTTACACCCCCCCCCCCCCAAATTTAAAAATGGACCTACTAGTGGTATTTGCCGATAATCTGTTATATACTGTTATTGTTGTTTTCAGATCAAACATGTGTCCTACATTGGCACATTGTCACCTATTGTGAGCAGCCATGTTAGAAAGTTAGTGGCACACGTGCGTGAATAGCACTTCACAATTTTACGTTGTTTGCTAGTGGGGATCTAAAATGTCATTGACACTACCATGACAAAACACATCAAAACAACAATAGATGTATATATACGACATTTGACGTTTAACATTCATGAAAGGGTGTATCTATTAAACACATTAAAATCGGGGCCTCAAGTCAGTGTTGGTCATAACTTACTATTACGGCACTGGAGATATAGTCATTAGGGGCATATTTTGATTCTATTCGAAGCGAGTTATCAATGCATTCACTTAAAAGTCACAAATTCAAACATCTTACAGTGAACTCACTTACCGTCTATCTGATGAATCACGTGCTATGGGAATTCACCCCTCGTTTCCATTTGCACAGTTGTAAAAGTACACAACTTAAAGATAGTCTTAGTGACGGGTCACAAATCAGGATTGACACATGCGCAAATGAGATTGAGCTACATACATGCAGTTAACTATCGTTTGAACATCAGTATCCGAAGAACCAAATTGAGCCCTACTTCCATTCGAGCAATACTAAGTGGTTATATAGTACGTGGTGTATTTGACAGGTGGCCCACATACAAACTCTGCTATACTTGCTGCTGCCGCTGAGGTATTGATCGGCGTGTGCGTATTTGCCGCACGGATCCGTGTTAGTTGAGCCAGGGATCACACATGGATACGGATCAATGGTCCACAGAGTGGAGCACTAGCCTTTCAACACAATGCAGAAAGGTGTTTCTGAAGGTTCCATCGGTGTATGTTTGTGTATCTTGTATTTATTTCCTGAAGGAATTTTTTTAACATGACGATGTGATAGCTCATCGGACAAAGCACGAACTTTTTATGTCAGAATTAGCTACTGAGTGCACTTACTCAAACTATATGTAGATCAGGTGTGTAATTGCCGTAGAACGTGTCAATTAAGATCACACTCGGATAGGTCTCAAGTGGTGTCAATAGATTTCTTTATGTTGGTACCCACCAATTTCTGAATGAATGCTTCGGACCGGGCAAAATGTAGTACATGTATTCGGTCCTAATGGGAGGTTTTGCTGTAAGGCTATAAACATATTTGAACATGGAGGTGATAACAAGTTTCGAAGATCACCTGCACATGTCTACTAAAATAACAATACAATAGCATCATAACCATAAAAAGTAGGCGTTTTGCATTATTAAAAACATTGTTCTTCTGCTATGAAAAATATTTTCTTTCTACTGTGCATTTTTCTTACCAAGTAAATTGTGTGATCAAGGCTTCTTTACCCAGAAGTAGTTATCATCAGTTTGTAAGCTGTTGGAACAAGAGTTCCGACAGATTTCTGTCAGTTTTTCAACTCTACTACTTCTAAAAACCCTTTTAAATCAACGGCTAAATATTATAGTCTAGCCAGCAAGGTTTTTGTAACTATAGTTTGTATGAAATTGTGTTTACTTCTAATCGTTAATTATCTGCGTATTCTCTCAATTTGTAGAAGCGAGTTTTGTAATTTTAAGTCCTTGGGACCCCACTCTATTTTCTTAATAAATAGTTCAAAATGAGATAAAACTGATGTTGTCATTCTAATTATGAAACTGGTTTTGTGCATTATGAATAATAAATGTTTAGGCAGCAGTAACCGAAATGCTCAATCGAAACTTCGTGTGTTTAATTGAAAAGCATGCAGGCAATTATGAACTGTTGGTTTTTAACGATGTAATTATAAGTGTTTAGTCAATTGAAAAAAAAATTGAATGACAAAACGGTATACTCAATCTGCATGTATTTAAATGATAAAAACCAATGTTATCAATTTCCACTGGGTAATTAAATATGAGTAAACCTAAATAATGCTGGTAAACGAGAATGTAAAACGGTGGTATTTAACTAATGTTGCATTACGTGTTGTGAAAAACGATGCAGGTCATCGTATTGAAAGTTATAGAATTGTAGAAGCAATGGTGAAGTCACACTCATGATAGTAGCATTTGAATCATCCATGGTGTTCTAGTGTTTCTTTATTGCCACGTTGTCTCGTCATAGTTATGTTTTAGGGGCAGATCAGTGATCTTTTATTTCAGTGAATTTCATACATCCTACAATTTTTGAATTTAAAAATTTGAAACGGAGACTTTGGTTTTGAACACACTTTATGAATAATAAGTAGTATGTGTATTGCAAGTTTGATAATTTATTTGAGTACCAGAAAAGAACAACAAAACAATAAATGGGACCAAATGCTATATACCAAATACATAGAATTGCAGTAATATTTTATTTACATCCAAACAGGAAGTCCTGGATAGAAATACATGTTTATTCAGTTTTAGATATGTGTCATAATTAAAAGCAGGATCGATTATTATAAATACATGCCATAATTTGGCAAACATTATGATATTTATATACCACATAAAGACAACTAAATTGCATAAGTAATTGTAACCTAGAAATTTTTGGTCCTCGGTGTATCCATAATATCTACTAAGCTGCTCATTATGTTACCCGTGGTTATCTAAGACAATGAAGACCATTATATTTCAATATTAAGTAATCTAATTCTGCAAGACTTTCATATGGAATAAGTATGACTATTTAGCAAAGAACGGTACATGTGCTCTAAAATCATATCAAAATCAAGACGACTGTATACTATTCAAAACTAAGTCACATAAACAACAAATGAAACGGACCAACATGAAATGCACTGATCGTGCTGACATCTACATTGTGGGCAGTCTAAAGCCGACAAAATTGTTAAAACGACCCCAGAAAGTCATCGGATTCGAATCGGTAACAACAGTCTCAACAGCGATTGCTTTATTCGGTTCACATCGAACCACACGCTGGTTACTCGAGGTTGAAGAACTTGACCCTGATAAAACAAGACTTGTCAGTGGTCCAGTTTTCACAACATCATCGCCCAACAACAGTCTTGTCTCTCCAGATCGCTGGTGATTCTCACTTGCTAATGTAGTGGCCCAGCTGAAAAAGTAAAATCCATCGTCTGGACAGACGAAGACACCAAGATTTGAAAAATAACGGTCTCCGTAGTTGATGGCTACATCGTCAAATACAATTTTCTGCTTGTTCAAAAACGGTGTATCAATCGACAATTCAGCATGAAAAGCTATCAAATCGGTGCCATGCAGTTTGTAACCAGTAAAAGAACAAGTTCTGGCCAAATAAGAATCAGTTCCTGATCTATATGCACTGATAGCATCTCCCGCTTGACATTCTACAAGCCGTGTTATAGATGAAGTTCCAGTGTCTTTGCTTGAATCATATGCATTGCTGACGGAAACAATCTTATATATTTCAACTCCATTTTTATGAAAGGAAAAACCAGTATTCCCGGTACTAGAAGTAAAGTGAAAACTGAGAGTGAAGACATACAGGCCATCTTCAGGACAAGTGAATTCCCCACTACCAGGATTATAATGGCCATTGATATCAGTCAGCACTTCATCAAATCGTATCGTGTTGGGAGACGTTCCATTGGTGGATATTTGAGCTGTGAAACCAGAAGCATCTCTGTCAGTTGACAGAAAAAGTTTAAAAGCTGTTAGAGAAGTAATTGCTTGTGCAGCTATGTTACATGCATTGTTGTCTGGCCAAGGTACGGCTTTCAACCATACTTCGGAACCTATATGACAAAGAACAATGGCAGACATGGTAGAAGAGCCACTGTGGCTCCCTGGGATCTCGCTTGTCAATGGACCATACTTGATCTCCTCTCCATCTTTCATAAGAGAAGCAGCAACTCTCCCTTCAGTAGCGAGAATCGTCCAATAAAACACATAATAGTCATTATCAGGACATGTGAAGGTGCCACGTACTGGACTGAAAGCATTAGAACGGTCAACAAGAATGTCATCGAAAGTATATGGTCCTAATGTACCTAATGCCCTATCTGAAGCTAACTCTACAGTCATTGCTACGGTAATGTTAGTATCAATATTGTCCTCGACATTTTCCGATGTGTAGTTGTTCTGTGATGCTTGGTCAGGGCAGTTTGGCTGCTGAGGACACTTGCACTCTGGGGCTGCAGGGCACATAGGGCAGTCTGGTGCTTTTCTTGCTGCGACGGCCAGGGAGTTGATACTGCTGGGCTGGAATGAAGAAATATCATATCAACGTGTTTGAAAAGCTTTATGGTTTCAGAACTGCTTGTGCATTAATATGACGAGTAGCCACATTTATTTTCAGTGTCCACTAAGACGATAGTTGAATTCAGAAATGGTGATTTTTTTAGCTTCAGCCGCGTCAAACGTAGGCCAATGACAAAGAAAGAAGAACAGCATATAGGCTGCGCTTATGACTTCGAAGTAAACTTTAACCACCAGGTGCTTGTATGTGATATCGTAAAAGAGATTCCCGTAGACAGACGATGAAATCCAAACAACACTTCAGAACGCTTAGTAATGTACACACTGGTTTTTACTGGGTTGAATTTAAAATCTGATAAAACCCAGAAGTAAATGCTTTGGCAGAGCTAAAAACAATTATTCTTTGTTGAAAAAAAATCTGCGGTAATGTACATGACACCTACAGAGTGATGGCTTATCACGAAGGCGTTTTTTCTTGATTGCATTTAATAAACTTGTGTCAAGTGGCTTTTTGTGCTTTCACATGGATTGTTTGTCCTCTAGGTTTAATTTTATCGAGGTAATACAGACATCCATATCATTTGGTACCATCAGGTACGAGGTGTCTTGTTAAACTAATTAGTCACACTTGCATTGTAAAAAATTACACTCATGAACGAAGCCGGCCATTTGTAGCGCCCCACCCTTGAAATGACTGTATATTGCTATTCGTGTGGTTTAATGACTACTCTCCTCCCTCTCACACAGCTTTATTAGGATAAACATATTCTATCAAATAATTGACACATAGACAGAATACGCGTTTACAACCCTACTCGCCCAGTTTACGCATTATATTACACTGACGAGCGCGTCGAATGCCACACAACGCAGCGGTTTAATTAAACCAGATTAATCACCGTCTGAAACCGACCCATAAGCGCATCCAAAATAGCGACCTGTAGGTGTAAAAGGGTTTTTTAAATTTTAAAAAAGGGGTTTTTTCAATTTTAAAAACCCCAAATTTTTTTTTTAAAAAAAATTTTTTTTAAAAAAAAAAAAATTTTTTTAAATTTTTTTTTTTTAAAATTTTTGGGGGTTTTAAGGTTTAAATTTTAAAAAAAAAAACCCCAAAAACCCAAAAAAATTTTTAAAATTTCCCTTTTTGGGGGTTTTTAAAAAAGGGGAAAAATTTTTTAAAAGGGGAAAAAATTTTTTTTTAAAAAAACCGGGGAAAAAAACCCTTTTTTAAACCCGGGGGGGGTTTTTTAAAAAAAAGGCCCCTTTTTTTTAAAAAATTTTTCCCGGTTTTAAAAAGGGGGGGGGGAAAAAAAAAAATTTTTGGGTTTAAACCTTTTAAAAAATTTTTTTTAGGGGGGGGGTTTTTTTTTTTTTTTAAAAAAAAATTTTAAATTGGGGTTTTTTTTTTTTTTTTTTTTTTCCCCCCTTTTTTTAAAAAAAAAAAAAATCTTTGTGCGGCAGTTATAGTATTGAAGCAGTTGAACATAGCGTGTCCAAACAATTTTTGTCAAATTTATTGTATTCATCCCTGAATGCATTTTTTAAAACCTCGATAACATTTATTTTCAACATAATAGCGCCTTTTACTTCTACGTGTTAACTGTTTTGTTAGTAAATATAATTGGAATGCAGTGTTCTTTCAGTTATAGCAAAGCCATGATTATACTACACTCAAACTTAGCAGACTGCTTTAGATCAATCTTGATGGTAATTGTGCTTTCCAATATTCTTAATGGTTTCTTAAAATGCAGATTAGCAATTAAGTCGGTTTTGAGTGATATCATTAAAACTGTTTTGTCAATTACCAGGCTGGATATTTGAACCGTTATGTGATTTAAATGCTTGAATTCTTTGTTTTAAGAATCATTTTATCACTGGTAAAGAGTGCGCAACTTGCATCTCCTTTCATGGTCACAGTTTTACTTAAATCAATCTAAAATTGCACCGTCAAAACAGACAAATTTAACACTAAATAACCAAAAGTTAAATTTCCTAATGCAATCATTCCACTATGCCCAGGGTAATTAATTGCAGATCGGTGGATATAAAAAATATATCATATTTATCGAGTCAAACCAATAAAATAGTGTTGCGTAGGCCAATATTGTGGATTTAGTTAAAGATGCAAATAGCTATAAAAGAATGTATTTAAAGTCAGTTCCTCATTCGAAGAAGCGGAAGAGCTGGGAACAGACTGAATTCAAGTACACATGACTGATATCATTTCATAATTATACATGTGACTAATTTCCACACACTGTGAAATGAACATGTGTAGTAATGAGAAGATTATGTTGATTTGAAATATTGACATGCTCACGATTCAAAATGGCTTTACCGGTAAGTAAAATAAAAGTATATGTACACGTAATTGGTTTAATAAATATATAATAGCAATCGAGCAACAGTTGTATAAATATTCATTTCCTAATTTTAAAACAAAGTGGAGAACAGCATCCATGACTAGCGGGAGCCAATTCAAAGTTGTTTAAAGTAGTTAGCTTTATGCCTAAAACATGATTTTCAAAAGAATTTTCCGAACATTTTGATGGTGCTTCTAGGCATTTGAAATTTGCATAGTTTGGGGGAAAGTGAGTAAAACCACAGATATTTGCGCATTGAGTATTGCTTGTTCAAAACCTAATTCGTACATGTATGCTAACATTGTATGTCTATAATTAAGTCAATTGCATCTACTAACACAATACAATACACATGACACTTTAGATATTTTGATTTTATATCCCAACTGTCTTAAATACAGCTTAGGGTATAAAATTGATCCAAAATGATGAATCTTCTTTTTTATTTATATTTATACATCATGGTAGAAATATGCAACTGCGGACTACAATTACCCATTCTCCACTGAAGACATTGTTCAGAATCCTGACTTAGATTCTGTAAATAATTAAAAGTAAGAACCAGTGTATATTGTTACAAACACCCTGGGGCACATCACTCTTCATACTTCACACTTATCTTAACCAATGATTTATCTCTGAACAACAGCCTTAGGGGACACTTCACCGCTCACAATTTCTAACAGGTGACAGCTGGGTTTTATTTGGATGTTAAGATGTCAAGGCAATATATGTTATATTAGTAGATTTGATACTAGAAAAATAATTATTTTACAAACTGGAATGCATAACTTATAATTCTAACTATTGGTGGATGACGACCAAAACTATCACACTAATAATATAACCGTAGAACGACATACTGGGTGGGGGATATGCCGTGCCAAGCAGTACCTCGGTGCTTGTCTTGAACCAGATGATGCTTCTCATCACTGTAGATCGCTTCATATCACTCCAGTTCTACACTAAAACTGTCGTGAAAAATAAAGACGTTTTTTGTTTTTGTTTTGTTTTGTTTGTAAGAAGGTAATCATATTGTTGGTGTCGCAAACCTTTATACTCTTGGTGATTATTTTCATAGCAGCTTTCGTATAGAACATCTAATTGATATGGAGCGATCGATAGTGATGAAAAGCATCATCTGCTTTTGAGACAAGCACCGAGGTACTGGGGCCGAAGCACACCACCCTCACCAGTCTGTCATTCTATAATCATATAATGCAATCGTTTTCATCAGCATACACCAACCATTAAGCTTGTTTTACGCGCTAGCGAAATTCCCGCCTACATAGCTCTATATGCACTGGCGAACTGGCAAATTCGTCAGGAAATTTTGAACATGTTCAAAATGTTTGGAGGAATATATAGTTTGGTTAAAGTTTGCTGCAAATAGTTATGCTGCGTGTGGGATAGCAAAACTTGCACAATTATTATGAACACTTCGTTTGCATTTTTAGTAAAGCCAATGCCGTCTCGATACGCCCGAATTGACGACTTGACACAATACTTGTAGATGCTTATAGATGTGTTGTGTGGATTACCAGATTACAGTCGCTACGTCATGCGCACATTAAACACCGTCGACGGGGCTTAAACATCCGCCTACAAAACTGTACCCTACATCGCCAAACTACTGTCCATATCTATTTTGATTCAATGGTATAATGAATATATGTTATGTATGTATGTCTACGTGTTATTAATATCATGTGTGCTTTGATTGTTCTGGAAAATGCTTCCAAACCTATGACCATATAAGGTAATGTTTACATTCGAAAGCGAGATTGACGGTACTTACAACAGTGTCGCGGGGGGGTGGGTGGGTTTTTAATGGGGTGGGGCACGGTACTTACAACAGTGTGTGTGGGTGTGTGTCAAAAGAATAGAGTTTTTGCATGGAATTAAAAACAAATTGTTCAAAGAAAAAGGCAACTCTGACACATGTTGCTAATTCAAAATGTATGCATAGTGGATGAAATATCTATATTTTTATGAAATATCTACATTTTTTAACCTGTCATAATGTAGCATAGCTGAAGGAGTTACACCGCGAAAGATGTAGAAGATATTGTTGGTATGTATTGTGAATGGTTGTTGTTCACCAGCGCTGTGTCTATACTTTACAGTGTTTGCGTTGTGTCAGCACAGTCTGTAGCAGTTATAAATAGTTATATGGAAATGCGTTTTTGGATATTTTTGCACTTCGCACTGTGGGTATATATACGTCTGCGAATATATATAAAAATGTAGGTTCCTTGGTTATTCCAATATCAACTATATGTGCAGATGTTTTTATGCCTCATGTAATACTACTTACACTAATTCATAATGATTCAGTAGGCTTCAGCAAAGACAGTTCTGAGAGTACCTACTTCTTGTGGGGTGGTACTAAGTTTTTCATTTCACATTGCAATTATTTCAACATCGAGCTCTGAAAATATTTTTATAAAACCTACTGTAGATGTACATGAACATTCTTATCTTCATCAATTAAAGGTCCCTCCTCTGTTAAACTATGTCATGACCGTGTGTAGTGTGCTTCATGTTCACTTTAGAATAGTATACATTACAAAAAATAAAATAAATATAGTTTCAAAGCTGTTTATTTGAATGTGCCTTTACAATCATCAGCGAATCGTATTTGTAGAATTTTCTGGAATTAACATATACACACAAGGAAACAGTGCATAATAAAAATTGAAGAAAGTAATTAATCCAACATTAATCTCTATCTATTGTCTATCACTACATTTATGATAAATGTCAACATTTACGACATATTTCAATACTTATGACATTATTCTACTCGTATTTTGCCATTTGTGAAATATTTGAAGCTAAATATTAATTACTATATACAATTTCTATTGTAAAATTTACTTTTATCACAAAACGCAGGGTATGTGAAGAAATGAATATATTCACATACATGATATTTATTCCTCTTGGCTTATGGATCTTGTTGACATACATGACAAATTGGAAATGTCAGATATCACTTGATGACAATTATTTTTCTGTTTTCATAAGTCATTTTAACATATATATTTCGATTTCAAAATATCCCATCATGACATTAATTTTTCTGATTACACGCGTCCTTTTGACATAAATGGTTGATTGAAAAAGTCATTGATATTACTTCATGACATGTATTTTTCTCTTATTTTGTAAGCATTGATACCTACTAAATATTCTTCACAAATTCTCCAAATGGGTCACAAATACACCGCTTTATATTTATATCTTCATGTCATGTTGACATTTAGAGCAATTCAAAAATGTCTATATGACTTGTGAAATGAGAAAAATAGATGTTATTAATGTCAAAATGACTCACGAATATTTAGGCAAATAAATGTCCTAAATGGCGACGTCAACCCAGCTCTGCTCTAATTTGAGGAGAGTTCTTCCAAGTGTGACATTCCACCCATACCCAGTACATCTTGAATTATCGATCCAGGGGGGAGACGTGGACGAGATGTTATGATGGTCATCAGCCCCCACAGCCCCATGAGGATTGCTAAAGTTTAAATGACACACGGAACTCGAAAGGGACGGGTCAAAATTACTGCTAATTCCAGGCTGCCCCCACAATATCTTGTGAAAACCCCGTGGCATACTCATATCCATACTCATTATTATCATAATATGAGATGCCTGCTCGGATATTTCCACTATAGGGTAAGGAGGCGAAGACAGGGGAGCGTGATCGTTATCAAAGCCTCCAATATCCTCTAACCAGGACAGGAGATCATGTGGCTCATCAGAGTCTCTAATAGCCTCACCCATGGCCCCATGTTGTTGAGATATATCCACTGGATGGGAAGGAGGCGAGTAAGAGGTAGCATCCTGGCCAGCAGAGCGTAGAACAGGCTCACCCACAGCCTCATACGGACTAACAAAATTTCTGGACATGGCACTGGCATGAATCGTGTCACTCTCATCGGACTCGTCTTCAGAATCTCTAGACATAGCCCCCCACGGATAATTACCCCCCTGAGGGTGATCTACAGAACACCTATCGACGGGGGGAGGAGGCGAGGACGGACTTGCTTTCGGCTCATTAGGACTTCCAATAGCCTCACCATCGGTACCGTGTTGGTGGGACTTATTGACTAGAGAAGGGGGTGCGGACGAGAGAGCATCGTGCTCATCAGAGTCTTCAATAGCCTCACCCAATACCTCAAAACATAACTTCATAACATAATGAAACTTTAAATGAATGAAACTAGTTTTTCCCCAGTTTATTAAATGCAATAAACAAAATGTAATACAAACGGTTTATATTAACTTGTCATGATATAAATGGACTGATGCTATTTAATTGAATTTAGAGAAAGCGATTTAATCTTTAATCTGTTAGTTTGAAAAAAAGTAAAGAATTTATATTGCATTTTCCGAAAATAAAAGTTAGTGGTTAATCGAAAGACAATTAAGCATAATATATTTCAATCTTGATAAAGGGTTTCATATTCCATTTCATAAGTTGCTTGCAGTGGCTCAGATAATTGCTCTAATATAAGAGCCGATGAGGTATTATCAAAAACTCTAAATTCAATTAACAGCACCAGTCCTTTCATAACATTACAAGTTAACTTTGATATATTTTTAAGCAGTACAAATTCTTGGGGAAGGCATACTTAAAGAATTTTTTTCAATCCAATCACTAAAATCCTCTGTCAAAAGCATTTTGGCAAATATGAGCAATACAATTGCATGTGTTGAGTTGACATATGAAACTAGGTACAAAATTACAAGATATTTTATACAACCAAATGATTGATCACATACCAAAGAAAAAGATCAGGACACTCTACCAACATTTATTAAGAAATATAAACGCTTGCCACGGCCCCTTTCAGTAAATTTACAAAATTTGGACATTTGACCCCCCCCCCCCTCCCAGTAAAAATTCAAGAATCAGAATATTTGACACCCCCCCCCATATTCTTCCATTTTAAACTTCTGACCCCCACACAACATTCAAATTCAACCATCTGACCCCCCCTCCCCCAGTTTTTTCCGATCCCCTCCACGGCTTAAATAATGACTCGGCCCTTACTTAACTTCCAGGGGTCTTTGTTCTATTTCGTTAATAGCAAAGTGCGTAGAAAGCAAGTGAAGGCATTGACACTTGCTGACCAGACACTATTATTATTTATTATTTATTTATTTATTTATTTATCGACATCTGGTATAAATCCAATATGTACAAAAAACAGAACAAAAAAAACAGTATACCAGCCAGCCTAGGTGGCTTACATGGCTTACACTACTGGTAAAGGTTTATTGACCTTAAATAAACATATGCAAGTTGTTTTATTTGGGACGTTACAACTGGTCTCATTTTGATATCTTTGTCTTATCGGTATTGTTTGGAGACTATTAGTGAATACTAAAAAATAATTTAGAAATTCAAAATTTGTTTTATTTTATTTAAAACGGTATCCTACGTTTTGACACTTAAGTGTCCTCTTCAGGTAAGTATCAAATACAACTACAAAATAATAAAATGTAATATGATATAAAATATAAACTCGATTTGATTTCGTTTAAATATTTTATTATTTTGTAATTGTATTTGATATTTTCCTGAAGAAGACACTTAAGTGTCGAAAACGTAGGATATCATTTTAAATAAAATTTCAAATTTCTAAATTATTCACTAATCGTCTCCAAACAATACTGAATAAGACAAAGATATCAAAACTTAAATAAATAATTAACAAGCTCCATTTCATAGGCGTACCCGATAACAAAGGTCCATGCATGGCATCTGCATTGTGGAAGTTTTGGTCACAGTACAGTAGAACCTCCAATTTAGACCACCTCTCTATTGAGACCACCTCTACAATGAGACCACTTTTCAAGGTCCCAAACCATCGTACAGTTACCAAAAATCTCTGTATAAAGACCACTTCTCTATTGAGACCACACTGGTTCCAAAGGTACGGGTTCTAATAGAGAGGTTCTACTGTACTTGCAAGTGGTGATAATTCCACTGTAAGCTGCTCGACAGGTAACTGATGGTGGGCTAACGCAGGAGAGGGACTTGGAGGTTTGGTGTTGGTATTGAGCTGAGGCACTGGTGAGGGGCTCCCACGATCACCGCCCGGCGCTTGGTGCTTACCAGCTGGTGCTTACTACCGCAATTGTGGCAGCCCGTAAAAAATTATCTTTGGACTTAGATTTTTACTTACTCTCAACGACCTCCTTCATTGCAGTCCCATCCTTACTACATCGGAATACACCTCGGCCGGTGTACGAACGACCATCGGGAAAATGTGAGAGTTAAAATTCGACGTGCTCTTACTAAGTTCCCTGACCTGAGTAGCGTCCTTATCACCTCGTAATACGCCTCGGCCGGCGTACGACCGACTACCAAACGGCGTCTGTTTTGCAACATCAAAATTCTTGGAGCTAAGTTTTCACAGATGAATGAAGAGCAGTGGTCGATTATCTGCTGATATACACGGGGTGATCGGCCGATTATCGTCTGGCTTTCTATCGGGCATTCGCGGATATATCACTGGCCACCCATCGGTAGTTGCCGTCACGTCGGCCGAAAAAATAACCTGCCCTTTTTCAACACCATATGAACATCGGCCGTTATTTGTTTCATAGCCCGTGCGTGCGTCCGTTCACGCCACCGAGCTATACCGCCGCCGACGAGAACTCTGAACTCCGCGACATTAAAAACAAAACAAAACATCGAGCTCCACCGACGCCGGGTGGTTATCTGACCTAAGCACTAATACAGCAGCTCCACTTATTGAGCTTAACTTTTAGTATTATTGAAGAAAGCACAGGCTTTTCATGCTGAACCTGCTGGTGAGGGGACTGAGATATCTTGCAATAGATATTCCAACATTAGTGATTTGATCTGATGTTTTGGTTGAAATATGCAAATTTCATGTGACTAAACGCACTCTAAAATCACGGATGCTTTAGCCTAAAGGAACCACATTAAACAACTTTGATACAGCTTCTGTAAAAATGGAAAAAAAATGACACACACCCTCCCTAACAAAATATCTAGATTGTTTTAATTCTGTTCTGCTGTTATTAGAGCACACCAGAATGTATTTTCATTTTAGTTGAAGTTTTGCATTGTACATTGATTCAACTTCATCGCATTTTTTCTTCTTTTTAGGTTGAGAACACTTTCAGGATTGAACAGATTTTAATGATATATTTTTGTCTCCAGCACAGCTTCTCTATTGGATATGATCATCCCCTTACAAACAATAAACAATATGAAATAAGTAGAAAGTGCTTTTTACATAAAATCTTGAAAATACAAACTTGGAAATATTATTATGAAGCTCGCGGTTACGATCTAAATGTATTGGACATGTTCCAACTAACCTTAGAATTAGAACGTCTTAAAATGTTGGCTATAATTAGACAGAGAGATGACATTGTTGGACCTCTTGAAGAAGATTTTCACTTCAAAGAATTACTTGCTGATGATAATTTGGCTACGGAAAACTGCTTGGAATCTGAGAACTATATATCAGATGTATTACCGAGTACAGACCTAATCCAGTATACGTTTACAAGAAATTTAAGCTCAATTGTTTCAGCAGATCCTCAATTCATGTCTTATTATTATTCCTTGGGGGGAAAAGATGGCGAGCTAAAATTTCATGCAAAAAATGATGATAATAGGCGATCCCTCGCAGGCTTCATATATGTGGAACATGAACTTTTGGTTGCTTTGTATTACATAAAATTAAAAACTTTTAACGTTGTTGGTGCATTAAGATTAGTTCTACGAAAAACTGTGGTTATATTTCATACTTGCATTTTACCCAGTGCGCTATCAACCAATGGGACAAAAGAGCCGACATTATTAACCTCTATGTGCGAACATAAACACTACAGTTCCCTACTGAATGGCGAGTTTCATATTCACATTTTGGTGTACAATTCTTACCAGCTGAATATCACGGTAGTGAAAGCTTACTTGCCATACACTGAGCTATGTGATCTACACTTCTTAACGCTATATGAACCAACACTTGGAGGAGTCTCCGCTACTGTTGAGATACTAACATTGTGTGGTCATGTATTGCTAGAGACAGCATATACAAGAGCAAATGTTGCCGTCCTGCATTTATCTACAGCATATTTGATTGACATGAATGTCAACATTTGTTACCAAGTACTAGCCCAAGGAACAGCGTACAGAAGTAACTACATGTACCCTAATGTTATGAACCACACTATTGGTCTACCACACAATCCTACATGGGTATATTTTGAAAGGGGAACAATTGAGTACCTGTGGTACTACTCACAACCGGTGCAGATTTCACATGTGTATCTACCTGGTGAAATAGAATATAAAATACATGAATTTTACCTGCATATTATCAACTTTACCTGCGACAAGGCCCATGGACGACTGTTCGTAGACGAAGGCATCTTACCCAAGTCTTGGGTCACCTACACAAGCCACTATGTTTCTTGTGGTCAAATAAATTATCGTCCCATTCTTATATCTCAACACATGTTTGCTACACTTCTGCTACAAACACATATAACCTGTACAATTGAACTTGTTGCTAACATTTCAAATGCTAATGCGAAAGATGCCGTTGAAGTTAAGCTAAATGGTGGACAGAGAAAAATGTTTTCCAACAGCCATGAATTCAAGTACATATTTGCCAAAGGAAATACAATTGAGCTTACACTTTCAAAGTATCTATATAATGAAGAGCAATACAATGTGCCCGTTTCGTGGTGTAATAAAATGCTTGATGTTGGTTCTTTCAATGTTACAGACACAAAAGGTATAGTCAACTTAATTTTCTATATTTTACTTCTGCTATAGAGTTTGTACGGTCATCTTGAACATAAGTGTATGTATGTGCATATGTTGTAGGAATCTGCCCCTTCAGTGGACTAATGGTATATGACAGTTTGCTGCATGTAGCTACACTATGTGATGATTCAACGTTCATTGTACCATCATCTTGGACACTTCAGTCAAGTACTTCGTCTCTGATACTGATTTACTACTCAATGCCCAGAAGAAATAAGCATGTTTCACTGAAATTTTCTTTGTATAACAATATACTTGATGAAGGCATTACAAATCCCTGCTACTTGTACCAACAAATTAAGCAGCTCTACTCTTCATATTTTCAGTTGTTACCAGCATTTCATATTTTCTTTTTTGTTAAAATGTCATTTATTGAATTGGAATATGGCTTTGAACGAACAATTGCATTTGACAAGTTCACAGTAAAACATACATCATATGCTGTTCACATTCAGCAGTTTCCATTTTTCAAGAAGAAGCAAGAGTGCATTTTAATAACATATAGACGCTTTTTTGTTAACGAACAAATTGTGACCGTTTATGAAGAACAGATTGAAAGTCATTCATGTAATGGTTCGACCATAGAAGAAAACTTATCTGGCACGGATGTCTGGTTTTATAATGGTAAACCAAGTAAAGATATTGTTTATTGCAAAAGGCCTCTCACAGGGGTCCTTTTGAAACGGCTCGAATTGAAATTCACCTCTCAATATGCATTATTTGGAGGAGCAAAGCATGCTATTTTCCGCTCACTAACCGCATTGGAATGCAATAATAAAATGGCCTTAGAGTTTGCAACAGCATTTCAACACTCCCCAGGTGGAACAATTACATCTTACCAGACAGCTGCAAAGTGTGGCTATTTTGGTTTTGATGCTTACCGTGCATACAAATTATACTTCAAAGAATTGCATTTTCTTATACCTTATTATTTTCTTATTGACACGTTTATAATTAAAATCAAACTAACAGTACCAGAGCTAACTACTATGACATTTTCGGTCTACATTGACAGGGGGGAGTATATCACATACCAAAGGACATTTACAGGAAGTTTTCTGCAGATTTATGACTTCGTTACCACACCATGGCATATGGCATTAGATATCCATCCTATCCAGCCTACCCCTGTATTGGAGATTGAGCTTAAATATGAAATCGTTCACAGTGTGAACGAAGAATTGCAATTGATAAATATGGCAAATTACTTGGAATGGAATAGGCAAACGGAAATTAAGATAACTGAAATTCCTTTAAGACTAGGATACAAATATATTTGCAAAAATTCTCCACTGAAAGAAGTCCTTATCATTTGCAATGACACAATGAATTTGACAATGCCAGAGAACACAAGTCTGGTCTTTCCTATTAATGCAGAAAATTCTAGTTCATACATGTCGTATACTAATGGATATTTATTTGAAGAGGTCTTACTTGGACCTTACGACTCTTTCATGTCCTCAAATGATTTAAATTGTTCAGTGTTGGGGAATGACTTCCAAATCATGAATGTTATATCCCCTTACAATGTTAATATTCTGACAAAACTGCTCTCCGCATCACATAAGCACTACTTACAGCTACTCCATATGCTAGGTTTATTTGTTGACACAGATTTTACTATATTTCAGGATTTTACTAAAAGGCTATACCCTGATGTCACGATAGATTATTGTGCTGTATTACGCAGATTTTATAACCTTGCACCGATTCGATCTCATATTAACGGTGCAGATTGTGAAATATGTACACCTTTTAGTGAGAACTATAATGAATTGGTGGACTATATTTTCCACATTAATCAAGATATATATTGTGAAGATAACACTGTTATAGATACTGGATCATTTTGCAATATCCTGATACCATCAACATCAACTGCAAAATTGCCATTGTTTATTCCGTGTAATTATAAACTTCCCAACTCTGGCATATTTTGTAAAAGGATCACGAGGCAAAAGGTTCACACATCCCCTTACACCTCCCAAGATAAACGACTCTTTTCAATTGCACATTCTTTGAAACAACATATGTTTGAATGTAGTCTTGGGATCTTCATATTAGAACACCGTGTATGTGACGGGCAAGCAGACTGTCCTGAAGGTGAGGATGAGCTTAACTGCACCCAAGTGTGTGAATTAGGGTCAAGCATGAAGCTCTCTGATTCTTGCTTCACCGACTGTCACACTGAACAATGCACTTGTTCCACTTTGTATTTTCAATGCCAATGTGGTGGCTGTGTGCCATTTTCAAAAGTCTGCGACTGTTACACTGATTGTAATGATGCTTCTGATGAATCTAGCAGACTCTGCTCATACTATGCATGCAATATTATAGTATCTGAGTACTTACAATCAAAACCACCGTGTCTAACGCGAGATAATCAGGATGTCTGTTACAATGATGGGATTAATTGTACTGGGTTCACAATCAATGTTCATGATCTTTGCAATAGAAAGGTAGATTGTCTCAGGGAAGAAGATGAGCATTTGGAATGTGAGAGTCTGATCATACCTAATACATTTAAGTGTCCTAGAGAAGGTGTGTATGTGACTGAGCCATTCATAGGTGATGGCTCTGCCCAATGCTTAGAATCATTTGATGATGAGGTAGTAATACTCCTAAATAGTAGGCAGCATAATTCATGTCAAGTGAAAGGGTTTGCTGTTTTGTGCACAGGTTCTTTGAATTTTGTAAGGCTTAATCATTGGACACGAGTTGCAACATTTCAATATATCAAACTGGGGAATCTTGCACAGTTTTTATCTATCCTCAAGGAGTTAAAGTTTATATTGCATCTCAAAATACAAAACACATTTCCTTTTTTGGAATTGGCTGATAACATGTTTGTGAATAATGTATATATGTCTTATCTTGATATTAGTCACAATGATATCCCATCTATTGCAAGTGGTGCATTTACAAACATGAACTATCTGAAAACGCTCATCTTATCTAATAACAAATTAACTCACATTACAACTAAACACTTCGATTTTCTGTTTAATTTGCATATTTTGGATGTGTCATATAATATGCTTGACATAGAACACCTATCAAACAACTTGATGAGGTTGTCCAAGCTTTCTCGATTAATTGTAGATGATTTTGCACTTTGCTGTCTAATACCAGATAAAGCTGAAACTATCTGTACTGCTGTTCAAAAGAAGAACGACTTAATTTCATCCTGTGTAAAGATTCTGTCTAACAGCTATCTGGTGTACTGGGTGATATTGTCGTGCTGTGTAATTCTCTGCATTAATGGCTTGGCACTAATTGGATGGGTGAAAAAATGCAACAAAAAACCTAATGTACCAACTCTATTAGGCATTAATTTGTCAGTTTCTGACGGTCTGTTATTTCTATATTTAGGACAGCTGTATTTTGCAGACCAGACCTATACTAACTCGCCTGTCCAAATAGTCAGATGGACATTCTCTTTACAGTGCAAATTATGTAGTGTTATATTGTTTGTTTCTGGTCACCAGTCAACGTTGACAGCATTTCTCATTGCTACTGATAGATATCTGTGCATTGTAGTACATCCTTTCAAACGGTATGGGTTGACAACGGTCGCCACTCTGATTACGGTGCTCGTATTATGGATGATATTTTTAGCGATATCTCCATTTGTAGCACTTTATGTTTCAAGTATGAAAAACTCGGCATGCATTCTAGTTGGCAGTTCGGTGTCTATGATTTACTCCATAACGTTAATGATCTTGAATTCTGTCATTTTCATGATATTGCTCATAATGTATATTCATATAATAGTGGTCGTAAATAGATCCATTAAACTGACAAAGACACGAAAAAAGAAAAGTGGAACGATATGTAAACTGGGATGTATCCTTCTCTCCAATTTCATCCCTTGGTTCGTGGTGAGCCTGCTAAACTCCATGACCATGTCTGGCTACCCTCTGCCACCATCCACAGAGGCAATAGTTGGGTTGATTCTGTTTCCCCTGAATGCTCTCATTAACCCGCTGACTAATTCTGGCTGGCTGGCTGAATACTCAATCCAAGGCAATGTCAGATCCAGGTTTTAAGAAAAGGGCAGGCGCACTTCAAGGATTTCATGGGTTTCATAGGCGCGATCGATAGAGGACGTGTAAAAAACCCTATGAAAATGAAGTATTTTAATGGGAAAAGGGCGGGGGCGCCCCCTACGCGCCACACTTCTGCATCTGCCTATGAAAGCGAGTGCTGATACAATGTATCGCTGGGGATTGTGAAGAAGAGCAAAGAGCTTAAAATTGGAACGGCCACATGGCCTTAGAAATTAACCAAGATATTCTTGTCGTGAAGAGTAACCGGGGGCCAATCTCGACTTCTGAGAATCCTTACGGGGAACCATAAAAAGTTAGTGGGTTTGAAGAAAAAAAAATCATATAAAAATAGGGCATTAGTGGCCATGGTTTTTATATAATTATTATTGGCACATTGATCTACATACTCTTTGTACTTGACCAATAAAATGAAATTGACGTGGTCAACAAATGCGAATAATTTTCCATCATGAATCATTATCTGTGGAGTTTAAATGTATAAGAAATAGACGATTTCAGATGAAATAATTGCAAACTGGTCATCTTCCAATAACTTATCATAAGATATTGCAACAACAAATGCAGTAGACTTTTCAATTTCATTTTGTGATTCCAGTATGTCATGCATTTCATCATCTTACCGAAAAATTTGAAACATAATGAACAACATCAATTGCCTATTTTTCATATGCAAAATTCAGTGATCTCATTTTATGATTGTAACTTTGAACCCTAACGTTAGTGATTTTCACAAGGATTTTTCTTCTTTCATTAAGTTTGCAAGAAAACTCAATAGAATATTTGGAATATAGCTATGAAAATTTACATTGAAAATTAATTTAATTGGCTTATTTGTCATTTCACTTCTGCAGCATATGGCTGAATTGTAAGGAAAGAATTTGTAGTACAAAATGTGATGTAATTACGATCTTTAATATATCACAATTGCAAAATATGCAGTGTCATCTTGTTTGCATTTAGCCAACAATCGACTTTGATAGCTATAGTGTATATATGTATTGTAGTCTCAATGGCAGATCCAGGTTTTTGGAAAAGGGGGGCGTACTTAAGGAAATGGGGGTGGGGGGGGGGGGCACGTAAGGGATTTCATAAAAAAACTATGAAAATGAAGTATTTTGGTGGGGAAAGGGGGGCGCCCCCTGCGCCCCCACCCCCTGGATCTGCCTATGCAGTCTATCCTTTCAAACAGTATGGATTGAAAAGAGGCACCACTCTGATTATGGTACTCTTATTAAGGATAATGTTTTTAGCAAAATCCTAATTTTCGCCCTTTAGGGCTGAGTCATTATTTAAGCCGTGGGGGAGGGGGGTCGGAAAAAACGGGGGGGGTCAGATGTTTGAATTTGAAAGTTGTGGGGGGTCAGAAGTTTCAAAATGGAAGTTGTTGGGTGCGGTCAGAAGTTTAAAATGGAAGAATATGTGTGTGTGTGTGTGGGGGGGGGTATCAAATATTCTGATTTTTGAAATTTTACTAGGGGGGGTGTCAAATGTTCTAGATTTTTAAATTTACTGAAAGGGGCCTTGCCAAGCGTTTATATTTCTTAATCAATGTTGGTAGAGTGTCCTGAACTATTTTTTTTATTTTTTTTTGTATGTGATCAATCATTTGGTTTTATGAAATATCTTTGCATATCAATTGCATTGTTAATATTTGCCACAATGCTTTTGACAGAGGATTTTAGTGATTTGAAGGAAAGTTTTTCTTTAAGTAACAAGTGCCCCAAGAATTTGTACTGCTTAAAAATATATCAACGTTAACTTGTCATGATATGAAAGGACTGGTGCTATTAATTGAATTTCGAGTTTTTGATAATAGCTCATCGGCTCTTTTATTAGGGCAATTGTCTGAGCCACTGCAAGCAGCTTATGAAATGGAATATGAAACCATTTTATCAAGATTGAATTATATTATGTTTAATTGTCTTTCGATACCACTAACTTTTATTTTCGAAAAATACAATATAAGTTTTTTTTTACTTTTGTTTGTCAAAATAACAGATTAAAGATTAAATCACTTTCTCTAAATTTAATTAAATAGCACCAGTTCTTTCATATCATGACAAGATAATATATACAGTTTGTATTGCATTTTGTTTATTTATTTAATAAACCAGGGGAAATACTAGTTTCATTCATTCATAGTTTCATTCATATGTCTAAATATTTTTTTTTGCAAACTTGTACAGCAGATATGACAGTACAATGCTATACTAATACATACACAGGGCATGTGGAAATGGGAGTGTCATATGCTAGGTAAGTTATATATTAAAATGGGGTCATATGTTAGATTTGCGAACCTGTTGGGGGGGGCATATGTTTGATTTACAAACCCGTGGGGGGTCATATATCTGATTTGCAAACCCGTGGGGGATCAGAAGTTAGAAACACCGATGTCTAAAAAACTTCTCCACCCCCCCCCCATCTTAAATAATGACTCAGCCCTTATGTCTTTTCAAGAATGAAAAATTCGGCTTGCATTCTATTTGGGAGCTAGGTCACTACATGTTGTATGGTTTACTCTATAAAATAGTTGGTCCTGAATTCTGTCATTGTCATTATAAAAGATAATAATAAATAAATTTGGAGAGAGCTCTATCCATTCAAAATGTTCTAAAGCGCAATGATATTGCTCATAATGTACTTTCATATTATAGTGGTTGTAAAGAAATCCATTCAACCAACAAGGACACGAAAAATGAAAGTGGAACCTTGTAAACTGGGAAGTATTATCGCAACTGTATTTTATGGGTCACTTGGGTATATAGGTGAATTGCTCTAGCCAGAGATAAATATTGTCTTTTTCGCTCAAGTGGTTATATCAATACCTGAGAGAACAGGTATTACCATTTGTTCATGATACTTGTTTGTTCTATTAGGCAAAGTATTACCTAAACTGTTAATCTGAGCAAGGATAGTATCCCGGGGATAGTATAGTGATCTGAGTTTACATGTCGTAAATGATTTATGCTGCTTTTATGTAACATTGTAACACATTTCAAATGAGACACAACATTTTACTTACTCTGTAAGTGCTAGGTTGTATACATGACTATAATTTCCAATCAAAATGGGCAATTGCAATGTACACAATGAGTTCCAGTGATTTTTGGTGATTGATCTTGAAGGAGCTTGATGTAGAGAACAAGGGGGACAAAACTTTTCGAGTACCCTTGATATTTACCTTCTTTTATTCTAACTAAAAGAAATCAAAACCACTTTCAAATGAAGATCAAATCCATTACTATTCAAGTTCAAACACTCATGCACTGCTGCAGGTGATTCAGTCAGTGGAATAAAATACCACTACTTGTATATTGCATTTGTATATATGCTGTTTGGTTAAAGAATTGTTTTAGTTGCATTCATTCTATCATTTTTGTAAATATACGTTGTAATAGCAATCTCAATATAATAAATGTTAAAAGCTGGTGTTTAATTTTGAAAAGGAGCCTGCGAGGCTCAAAATCCATAGAATAAACATGTTTAGATATGTTAGAATTATTATTATTTTATTTTATTTTATTTTTTTTTTTTTTTTTTTTTTTTTTGGGGGGGGCAAGTAATAGTAATAGTACTTGAATCATGTTAAAAACTGGAAAAAATTCTAATACGTATCCGATTCTCTTGGTCGGTTTTCTTTATATTTGCTATGCATCACATGTTCTATTGCAATTGTGTGCATTAAGAAATATAGGTATAATTTGTAAAAAAAAAAGAGGACTGGTTGTACAGCAAAAATGGGACTTGTGTACTATTTATTGTGTCACAGAAATGTATGCTTTACAAATAAAAAACAATTATTAGTCGTTTTAACAACACAACTCTTAGAATAGCTAGACTATAAATGACAACAGTCACAACATTTATTACTACCAGATAAACTGTTGTAAATTAATTACATTATGCTACACTGCCTGTGAAAATCACATGGAGCTACAAAAATGAAATGTTTATAGATTCAGTATTTCACTCAATAGATCAAAATCCCATTACTTTCAAATCTCGGATGCTGGCTTCTGCAATTCTAGCTCCACCAACCACAGTCGCATGCTTTTACCGTTAATCACAGTGTTGTTGAGCTTCTCCAACGCGGCCATAGCATTGGCCTTGGCATGCAGAGTAACGAATCGGTACGCCAGACCTTTATTATTCTGGGGGTGACGCACGACCAACACCCGGTACACGAAGCCAAAAGGGCAAAATATCTTCCACAGTTCCCTCTCGTCGCCGTCATATTCAACGCACAATTTGGAGCCTTCATACTTATTATAATCAAGGCAGACGCGAATCGTTCTGCCGTGGAACGTGTGGCCATTGATATACTGAATGGCAGTGAGCGCTCCTTTGAACGAATTCAAACTGACATTAGCGTACCCGAGGCTGTGGTGCTTGCTGCATATTTTCGCTTTTGTTATTCCAAACGGCTTGAAGATCTTCCACAACTCATCATCGGTGGCTTCGGGGGCAACGTTTTCTACTTTCAAATCATACGTTTCTTCTTGTTCCACTTCTGCCGGGCACGATCCTTGAAACGGACAGGCGTCATCGAAAAATTCCGGGTGTGGTGGAGATTGTTGATAAGATAATAATTCAGATAATTCCATTTTACCCTTTGGCTCAGTCGATCCAATAACTAGTGACTTTTCTATTTTTGTTATCACCGAAGAAAGCTGCGAATCCTCCGGCTGGCAATGGATGATTTGATTTCGGCCATTGTTTAGTGACCTAACTTCGTCGGTGGCTCTGTCAGGAGAACTCTCCTCATCACATGTCTGCGCGGGGTGATGACTTGGTTGTTTGGTCACGCTGACCTCGGTGACCTTCTCATCTTTAAAGGTGTCAAGGTTTGAGTGGTTAATATGTGACAGCCCACGCTGTAGGATCACTGCGTCCCGCGAAGACAGTCGGCCAATGCCTGTCTTTGCTTCATTCCCGTTGCTAACAAATAGCTCTGTCATCACGCCCTGTTAGATAAGAAACAAGAGATTCGTATAAACAAATAAGCATTTAAGTAATTATATTCGGACATGCTGCGTTCGATAGAGAACTTGAGAGGTTCAGCATTTTGACTTTATGTGAGACAAGCTACATGTAGGTCTGACACACGGTGCATGCAACATGTTTTTCTTGCGTTCCCACTCATAGAATATTTTGGATAAAAGATCTATCTGTCTATCTATTCTATCTATCTATTTTGTATTATATACGTATATATTTCATTGCCATCTCAAAACCACAACTAAAAATACGAACATTCAAACAGCATATTATAATATTATCTAAATTTCTAATCAAATACTCTTTATCCACACATAACTATAGCTTTTTATAGAATTTCGTTACAAAAAACCCCATTTAAATGAGGATTTTTAGACTAAATTCAAATACAATAAATTGGTTTGATACTTGTCTTTTTATATTTAGCTATGAGATGTATACATATTATAATGAATCCTATCCTTTTACCTAATCAAGAGAACTTCAGAGAATAACTATTCCAATAATGTAATTTCACTTGATAAATGCCATCTACACCTATCTAAAGCGATGATAATTTGAAGAAATATTGAATACACACCTGTCAAAGAGTCCTGTGCAGATTGCTGATTCAAAGGATATAATGTGGTTGGTTCAGCTCAGGCCTCTACTTGAAAATCCTTCGGTGCCCAATCGAAAGTCCTTATTATAGTCAGCAATTTGAGAGTGCGAGATTTACAGTCAGTGATTATGTAGCACAAATATAAACTAGTATGCTAGAAATTCATTTATCCTGGATCGTATAGACACATATATTCATTTCATTCTTAAACAAGATCATAAGTTCAAATAATTCATTACTTTGAGCTTTTGATAGTGTCTCCTAGCTATCTTTATGACGATGATAACGTCATGGGTCGCCACTACATGTGCGCGCTGGAAATTCTCCAGCTTTGCGTCCCACCACTCCTACCCCTCATAAACGACCCCTCGTGGGTATCTTTGTAAACACTACGTGCATTCACCAGTTAGCTTGTCAATTAAAAGAAAGAAATCAAGTGTTTGTTTCACTAATTAGTCTTATTGGTTGGTCTAGTTTTTGCTATTTGTACTGTGTCCACCTGTCCTTCATCTGATTATAAAAAAATCTCAAAATCTAGATGATTTTTTTCTAATGTGGTTGGTGGTCACCTACGACAGATCATAATGTTAGATTGTGCAACGAATCAATTTATTTTTGATATGAAGAGTTGTAATTTATTATTGGAGGTAGGACGATAACATAAGTCGACTCACATCTCATGAAATGTCATCCATGAAATGAAAACGCAACATTGAAATTGTTTGTTGCCATAACATCCTGTGTATTTGCAATGATGTCGCGAATTTCATATTCCTATGAACACCCTCCGAGGACATCACACTGCACACTTATTTTGTATCCAATGAATTATCTGTTACCCAAGTCAAGGCAACCCAACCTGCCTAAATTAAAGTCCCTTTTAACCCCCCCCCCCCCCCACCTCGATAGCTCCACATGCTTCAATAGACGCAGGCAAATGATAAAAATATTGCCAGCTTTTTATGGTGCCTGGTGTGCATATTTTGTGGTAAAAACGCATGGGATCGTCTTCAATAAGGTAAGGTTACTTTTCAGATGGACTGGACAAAAAAGCAGGCTCGTGGCACCTATCGATAATAGCACACTATAACACGAGAACATTTTTATGAACATCGTCAGCAAGGCCACCTTTAAGCAAAACTACCTTGCAAAAATTGAGTAAGCCCTCCAGATAAACCCAGAAAAGCACAAAAAAAGATGATTCTATTAACAAATCATTAACAGGAGTCCACGGGTCGAAAGAAAATTAAGATCACTTCTCCAGAGAAGTGATAACAATGTTTTGGCCAGAATCAGGCAGAAGTGTGTCAGCATTAACCATGGAGCTTCGTGAACAACCGAACTGTTGGAACAACTTCTGTTTCATGATTCCATTGTTTCAGATTACAGCAGTAGTGTCGGCACTTATGGTATAATTAATCTGTCAAATATAAATCCTCCCAAAACAGAAGACGAAGCCGTGGTTAAGCAGATATATCCAGAACCACCCAGAAGTGCGCTATTTCCTACAGAACCAGCAAGATCGCTCCAAATGTGAAGCCAGATCACCCACAATTCACCTCGAAATTACATTTAACTCCTGGCGTCTTCTGCAGCCTTTGGAACGCATATGCTACAGAAGACGCCAAAAGCTTAGTTTCATTTCAAGGTGAATAGTGGGGATCTGGCCTCAAATTTGACATCAGGGGTGATCTGGGATATTTCGGTAGGGGAATGGCGCACTTCTGGCTGGTTCTGGGGTAAAACAAATTATTCACTCTACTGAAAAGTGATTGTGTTTACAATAGGGAACAATGAAAGCATGAAACAGAATCGTATGTTCGATCACTTTGGTTGTGGCCAATGCCCCACAATTAATGCGGTCTTCCTGAAGGAAATGACACATTTTTGCCTGGTTCTAGCCCAAAAGTAACTATCATTTTTCTGGGTAAGTCATTTTTTTTGGCCTGTGGGCTGCCATTATGGATAATTGAGTTGTCGATGTGGACCATCTTCTTGCTTTACTGCGTCGTCTGCAAGGTTAACTCGCCCCAAAGGCCTTCCTGTTCAATCCGGCCTTGCTGGGGATGGATCTTCATAAACATGGTTCCGTGCTATGGTTTTCTATTTCCCAACGCTGGTGTGTGCCTACATTTTAATCCAGCCCATCTGAAAAGTCATAGGCCATTATTACAGAATATCATATAGGTTTTAGCCAAACTATATGCAGAATAAGTCAGCATAAATTGGCGAACAACATTTTTTGTCATGGTTTGGCGTCTTGTGGAGCATCTGGAGCTATCATCGGCTATGTGAAATTGTGCGGATATGATCGACCAGCTCACTATTTCCAAGTATTTGTATGCATGGACATAGGTCAAGCGAAAAGGCCTACTATTGGTTATTTCTCCAATGTCTATGGTTTATGTGTGGTCAAGGTCTTCAAATCTAAACAGGGCGATAAAAGTAAATTTGTAGATAGACACTAATGAGAGAAATGAAT
Source organism: Streblospio benedicti (assembly GCA_019095985.1). NCBI lineage: Eukaryota > Metazoa > Annelida > Polychaeta > Spionida > Spionidae > Streblospio > Streblospio benedicti. The sequence continues at coordinate 5,374,628 of CM032664.1, forward strand.
GAATAAGTATAAAGTATATATCAATCATCAAAAAACTAAATGTACAATATTTTCCAATATCATTTAAATGTATATAAGCTTTAGAATCTTTTTAACGTGATTAACTAATATAACATAAAATAATCTACGTGCCATTCATTTGACTGTTGAACAGGCGAGCATCGGTGTAATAAAAGTTAGAATATTAAAATGCACTAGCATGATTTTTAAAATGCCATTCATAATCTATGAAATGTCATTGAAAAATAGCATTATAAAGATATCAATCTTATATTACATGCATGCACTAAACAGAGAAAATCTATTTTAATAAGTTACGAACGTTTCTAAACATATATCCAATGACTTAAGTTAACATCCTCAGTCTCCCTAGAACTTCTTCAAAACTAAAGTCATTAGGCCTGCGTGCACCACAAATCTTGAGCCGGGGAGCACCAGGAACTCACATGTGTCTCACGGTCATGTACTGTCCGTTAATCACTCGGTCGTCCAGTCCTTGAACGGCCGCGTCCGCGTTCTTTTTGTGATGCATCCTGACGAAAGCAACGCCCAATAAGCGTTCCGTATCTCTGTCCCGCTCTACCTGCACCTTGAACACGAACCCGTAGCGCTGGAATATTCGGCACAGGTGTCGCTCCTCTGCTTTGTAATGCACCAGTAGGTCGCTGCCCCTGTGGATGGGGTGCATCTGCACTCCGAGCGGTCTGCGCTGACCGTTGTGCGGGTGACCGTTGATAAGTTGCACCGCGCAAATGGCGTACCTGAAGTTGCTCACAGCGACCACCGCGAAGTTCTGCCTCATCCCCGGCTCATCGACAAACATCACACTTACAATGGGGATGTTGTAGCGGGCAAAGGTTCTGATAATTTCCCTATCGGTGGTGAGGTATGGGATGTTGGTCACCCACAGGCGGTGCTTGGCTTCTTGCAGTGACGCCACTGTCTCACTGGGGGACTCTGCACCAGAACCGCTTTCATCCGAAGAAGAAACAATGCTTACAGTAGCATCTGGTAAGCCTTCGTCCTCCATGTTCGTGCTAACTTCTATTGCCCGGGAAGATTTAAATGTTATGTTTATGCCACTTTGATTGCGGGATCTTCACATGTACTGATGTCCTCAATTCTTTGGTGAGATTTTGAACTGGTCATATCACCTCGCTGCGGCTTGTTGCTGAAAAAATTATGTTATTTTAGTAGCGGATCAGCTTCGATCATTACTTGTATTCTTTTAGGGTTGTTTCAGAAGAAATTATTACCAACATTAAGCACACCTTTTTATGGAATGATTTTTATTTGTTTTAACTTGGATTTGTAAGGCATACGAGAAATAACTATGTCAAACACTACTGTTCAACATCATGCAGCAGTTCATAACAAACTATTGCTACTTGGTTTTCAGTATCCAGGTCATATTATCGTCTGCTATAACCTGCGATTCCAGCCTGAATAATAATGATGAGACGTAATGCTGTGTATTCCATCATTTCCATGTAATTTTACAAGAAAGAAATACTACTCTTTCTATGTACATTAAGGGATTCATTGCATTTTTGTTTATTATTTTGAAGCTGGGCCAGTGTGGCAGCAATTTAACAGCATACATAATTATGTCGATTTATTCAGCTGTTGACCAGGCCTTAGGAAAATATGCACGTTTGCATAGAGTACATGTACGTTGATACAAGCATATGAAAAAATATTAGTTACCATGATAACCTTAGTGTGTCCATCTTTACGTCTCTATTATGTACCTTTTATTTTTCGTTAAAGTCTAACGTTCTGTTAGAATATTGGCTTGTAAATTAGGTATCTTGAATGGTATCTAAATATGTGCACTTGCCATCATAACAAGGAGTTTATTCATTAGGCTGTCGAACATATAGAAAAAAACACATCATCATTTAAAATACGAATGCAATATCAGAGTGCAATATAGTAAACCGTGTTTTCAACAATATATTATGTGACAAATCAACAATTAAATTAATTAACCAATGTCCGTCACAACGATTTGAAAATTTTAAGAAAATATTCTTGCAGAGGACTCCGAACGACCGACCAATAAAGCATACTAACAAATGCCATACACAGTATACCCGGTCTTTTGGCAAATTCAAATGAAAAATGAAATTGAGTGCCAGACTTTTAGTTTGGTATACGTGCATGATTCAAGACAAATTTCATTCTATGTTTCACTAGGTATATCTATTTGATAAATTGTATATATCTCAATGACGCAGTCTCAATTTTGTTTGAAATGCGTTGAATGATAATAAGTGACGCATCGCGTGTTGATTTAAAAAATAAGATGATATTTATTTATTTAATACTAGTGCATGAAAGATGCATAGATTATTGTTTTATGCTATTTTTTTAACAACTAGCATCGTTGGTGGGTTCCCATGCCTACCGTTCCTGACCAACATTCAACCGCTGGCTGTTAATGGAAACCTTGGTTAAACGCACGAGCAATGATGTTGTAGAGAGAAAAACTAAGAACAAGAAGTCCAGTCCGCAGCAGCAACATCAGTCGGGTGTTCACATGAATCGGGGACTGTTGACGTCGCCATTTTTGCTGAGTTACGGTATAGGTCGTTTTCGGAGTTATACAGATACGTAGATCGCTTTCGCTTTATCATGTGAGTGAACATGCATGTCGCGCCGCCTGGTGTCGGTTTTTAGGCGAAAAGCCACGTCACGTGCAAGTGCACGTGGCGCACAGCTGCAGGTTGTTTGCGGAAACGCATCTAATATATGGGCATGCGCACTCAACAGTTATGGCGATAGAAGGAGAACACTAAAGGTATTTCAAATATTATTACGGGTTTGCTATACACTGGAGAGGGGATTTTTAATGTAAGTTTAGTTCGGATATTTTCTATAAATAGCAGACCATTTGTCTGGGGGCATGCCCCCCCCCCCCCAGGAAATTTTTTAAAATTTGCCTCAATTTGGTGCAATCTGGTGGATTTCAGAAACATTTTCAGTGTTTTCAATTGACAACAAAATATAGGTTTCATCAATCAATATTTTTTTCATCCAATCTATATCCTGAGAAGTAGTAGGCCAATGGGTGGGTCCTCCTAATTGCGTCCTGCATTAAAATGAACACTCAATAATCATGGGTCACCAGGCATAGTCATTAAGAATAAAACAGGGATTTTTCAACACCACAATATCAGTCATTGTTTGGTACTATGTTCCTTATTATATTCATATGTTACAGACTTTGATCTTTTCACAACATCCTTTGGGGGTTGGAACTTAAAGCAGGCCTGTTGCTTTGTGTCTGGCCTTGCAAGCAGGACTGCAACCAGACTGGTCAATGTTCCTTCAAGTTGAAGGGATTCCCTACCCTGCTTATCATGTCGATAATGGAGAAAACCCTCTCACTATCAACATTTGAATGGGGTAGGGTAAGGACCAATTTTGCTACTTGACTGAGAAGTGAAAATCTGGCCCTTCCACTTACTGGCTGGATCATTCCCGCAAGATGTCCACACACTAAATCCATTGGAATCCATTGGAATTTTGCCCCCCTCTCTTCGTCCTCTACTGCCACTTCCCCCCACCCCCCCCAAATTCTATCGGGAATTGCACTGCTTGGAATTGTTTGATAGTCAGCTACTTCTTCGTGAAGCTGATCTTGCTTTTCTGCAGTATTGAGGTTTAGCAGCACGGAGTAGCGAGTCTGCTACTTAGTCTAGATTTCTTGGCTCTACTTGGTAGAAATAGAGAGGCAAGTAGGATTGCGTGAGGAATGGGCTGTTGTGATAAGATCTGCGTGTAAGAGTGAGATGTGCATGAAATGAGTGAGGGCCAATGCGTGAGAGTTGGAAGGCCTGCACTTGCCACCTAAACCAAACCGAACTAGCCATGTATACAACAGGGGCAATTTATAGACTAGAATAAGCTAAACATTGGCAAATACTAGCCTGAATATAGAATATATTCAGAAGGGATCGTTCGATGGTTAGTCTATTTTGAGCAATTTTTGCAAATAAAAATTTATTACCTGATTTGTTTTTTATATATCCTCAATACTCTAAACTTCTTTATCTTCAATTGCAACTGAACATGATGATATACTTTTCAGTCAGTTTTTACTTTTTAAACTTAACTCGGACCGTCAGTCACTTTCCCTGTACGTTTCAGTAGTACAACGTACAAAACGTCATATAATCCTACGTACCACACGTAATGTGGTCAATAAATATAGTATTCAATTTCCCGCCCTTATTTCTTATTCTGCAGTACATTATAGCGTCTTTATTTGTAAGTCATGTAAAATATTTGAAATGTCTTAGTGTTTAGCTTATATTTTAGTCTATAAACTGCCCCTGTGATGTATACATGGTGTAATACCCAAAATTATCCATGCACTGGCAGATCCAGATTTTTTTTTCTAAAGTTTGGAGCACATCCACATGATTTCATGCGTTTTCTACGTGCAAAGGCTCTTAGCTTGGACGTGCCCTCGTTTTGACAGCACTCACTACTACACTGTTCTAATGTGCATGGCAAATATGGTTAATACGCTGTAGTTTGCACAAACATAGGTATCAAACCAATAAACACAAGTATATAAAATTGGTGTCAATTATGTTTCAGTATTCTGACCATGAGTAATGTTAGTGGCCAGAGCGTGGCTCATGTAAAGCCCATGCCACAAGTGGTACCAGCGCCTATGAGCATTTCTCCAATCTCAACACCTAGCTCAGAGAGGTATTTCATTATCACCATCAGATCCAGGGTTTTTTTTATAATAGAGGAGTCATATTGGGAAGAGGCATACCCTTTTAGTTTGTATCAGTCAGTGATTATTAAATAAGTAGGGTGATGTTTATAGTTAATAATATTTAATCCCATTTATCAAACAGTTTCCATAACATATTTAAGTTGATAGATAATGGCTATATACTTCTTTCTTTCAGCAATGCGTTCTCTGGTAACAAATCCCAAGTAAAATACCAGAGTACGCCATTCTACAAGATGGTCAATGTGAACATAAATGGCGTGCACAAGCAGTTGCTGGTTCCAGTTGCGTCATCTACTGCTACTAAGAAAAGTCCAGCTTCATCAGCAGTCTTATCAGTGTCTGCTGTTGCTTCTTCAGTATCTTCAACTGCTACAATATCCCCAACTGCTTCAGTATCGTCAAACAGATCCCTTCTTACAAAATCTGCAAATACACGCAAAGGAGGTGCCAGCCCAAGTATCACACCCAGTGCGCAATTGGCCAAATCTCAAGCACAAACACTTCTGCTGCAAGGTCAACCCACTGCAGCCGCTGTGAACATAACCAATAATTTGCCTATCCTGTCCCATGTGTTGGCCACTCCGCCTAACATGCGGAAATCCGCAATAGAGAACAGATATGGATCTGCCGATTCAATACAAACGTTTTCCATACAGACTCCAGAAGCCGGGAAGACCGCACAACTAGTGCAGTTGCCCGATGACAGGTTTTTCATGCATGGTGTGCAGGTCGGGGCTAAAGTTGTAAATATGAGCACCAAAGACAACGTGCTTTCAAAATTGGGTGCTAACAACAGCAACATGAACAGTTTCGTTGTCACCTCAAACTCTGGTCAAATGGTTCCCATGACGGGCATGCATCTTTTGATAAGTAGTGATGCACTAAAACTGCAAGACGTTGTAAATCAGGCCAGTATAGCAGGTAGTCGTGTTGCCACCGGTGTGACTGCCAGCAAGAACCCAATGGCAAAACCAAAGCCCTCCAAAACAGAGACCATGTGTGATAATGTTCCAACTAGTGAGGGGGGCACTCAGACTTCGATTCATAAAGACTCATCCTATAGTTTTAATTTTGCACCAGACCACATAAAGCACGAACAGCCAGCAATAATTGAAATCATCCCTGAAGAAACCGATGACCCGCAGGAGTCGGTACTTTGCCTTGCTCAGCAAGCAGATGTTATGAACCGAAACTCTGAGCTAGATCAGAAGTTCAGTCCACTTCCAGATCCAATAATTGATTACACACCAGAACATGAAGCAACAGTATCTAATTCATTGACCCCGTTTTCTGTTAATACAACTATTCCGACCCAAAGTACTTGGGCTTACCCTAAGACCAAGATAACAATATCTAGTGACCCAAACTCTATAAATACCCTACAACAATGGAAAAACGTTATCGTCGGGCCTACTGGTAAGAAGACAGTTCTACAGCCAACAAAGGGAGAGCAACAAAAAGACGACTTTCTGAAGATAAAAACCAATGCTGGAACATTTCTCGTTCCTGTGAATTCCTCATATGCCAACACATCTAGCACCATGACTGCCGTGAACAGTAACTCCGGCCCAATCCATCTATTAGCCCCTGTTAGTGAAACTTATGCAATGGCTTTACCTAAATCTGAGTGTGTAGACTTATCAACACCATCAGTATCAACAAGCGCTCCAAAAACAGCGAAGAAGCGAATGTCGAGTGAGAGTTTGGACAATGTGCGTGAAGAAGAACATGACCTTAGTAGTGGTATAGAAGAACATGACCAGTTGACAGTGAGTACAGCCACATCTTCAATCACTAACAAGGTAGAAAGCCCTCTAGTGAAAAGAGTGCCTAGCACACTCATGCAGACTGACACGTCTAAGGCACCCCAGTTGGGGTCTATGGACAGGATCCTACTGTTGAAGGCCAAACTCCAGAAACAGCGAGAAGAGGCCGAACTGGCCAGCAAGAAAATCTCTGCCTCTAGAAAAGTTTATGCAGACTTTTGACATTTGAAAGGTCGCCAAAGTTTGCGTTGTGAATTTCTGGTAGTCCTATTATCGAAAGGAGGAGAGTCTTAAATGTTGAGTTTTTATCAATCCAGCCAACATTAGCCAAATGTTTTCTATAAGATTGTCATTCAAATTTGCCACCATTATCAAGAATGTGACCAACGTTTCTATAAACTGGTGATCACATTGCCAAATTTGTCTTATCTGCAAGCAGTTGTACACTAACATTTACATGTACATACAACTCACAGCGTTGCATGCAAGAGAAATAGCTTATTTCATTTGTTATTCACACACTAGATCCTCATGTTCAGATTTATTATTAACGTCTTGGGGGCATTTAATCTGTGACACTGAATTCCAATTTGTTTGGGCTCTTGGGGTGACCAGATGTGATGAGGTGAAAGGTTGGGGCGCAATATCAGTCTAAAGGTACAGATACCAAATGTAATTTGGAAAACGACTATTTAAATTGGCTTGTACCCCATTAATGACAACGAGCCGTCCCTCAGTTAATCCTCTATACACTAAAACCTCAAGACACTGTAAACGAGACCAGTGTCGCAGGCGATCGTTTGCTACTGGTGTGACTGCCAGCAAGAACCCACAGCCTTAACCATCAGTACTCAAGCCCTCCCAAACAGAGCCCACGTGTGAGAATGTTCCAACAGGTCACGCCATTGTAATTGTTTAGACTTTAGTAATTTACAACTGGGAAATAATGTCACCTGCATGGCTAATACTTGCCGTTACCTCTCCACAGATTGCACCGCAATGGAGGGCCCACGTCCCACCATCACGATTGTCATAATATAACGAATATTTTTGTCATAATAGCCGCAGTGTAAAAAGCATTAATGTATATATTGTATATATTGTATATATTGTATTGGTTCAGTTGACGTTTTAACTTGAAATAAAGAGCATCAAACCTCAGCAATTTTCAAATAGTTTTAACTACTTCAAATAATATCTTAAACGCACCAGATCGGATTGCAGCGGAGCGGACAACTAAACCATCATATTGCTCAGCAATGTCTATTTTTTGTTTCAGTAAATAATTAGTAACGGTTCTCACTCTCTTAACTACATGGCCACTCCTATGATATATACCCGGTATATATAAAATAGTGTCTTATATATTTATTTAGAAGCACATTGAATACAAAATCTATGTGCTAATGTGCAATACTGTAAAACTAGAATATTTCGAGGCTATTAAATTTTGCGATTTTCATCTATAGATTGTTTTTGTAACAATTTAATTTTGCGATTTAGGTCCATCGTGGACCTACTTTACGTAGGCTTATAAAGTTTGTTGACTATTTAAGTTTGCGGGGTTTTTTTTGCACTTACCCACGAAATTCGCAAATTAAATCGTGCACAAACATTTCTAGTTTACAGTAAATGATAACATTCACATACATAGGAAGATCCAGGGGGGGGGGGCGCAGGGGGTGCACCCCACCCCACCCCCTTTTCCCACCAAAATACTTCATTTTCATAGGGTTTTTCATGAAATCCCGGTTATGGGCCCCAGCATCATCTGATTGGTGTGTGGTATGTGTACAACACTTGTTTACAAAACGCTGTAGGCCTACCATAGCGTTTTTAAAATCAGTGTACTGTCCATACAACATACCCTACCATGATGCGAGGGTCATGCTTACTTCATATGACATCATAAACGCCCCAGAGCAGAATACATTGAAAACAATGAAAAGGAAGAAAAACAACTCATGTATCCTTGACTGTACATTTAAATAACAAAGTACATGTATACTATACGTTGGCATTTAGTGTAAGCTTTAATATTAAAGGATTTTGCTTTTATCAAAACTTTTATTCTGAAATCATAAATGCCAACGTTTCTGTTAATATACACTAAGTGCAGTCAAACTTTTATCACACACATGTTCGAGGTAGATAAATACACAGCTTATGCAAAGCCCATCTTTATTAATGAGCATATCTAAGAAATATATCTGTAACAACACATCTAATCATGCACCACGTCTGAGTATTATTGTTAATCTGTTCTTTACAGTTTCGATTTGCTGTTTGTCTTTCTTTCTTTTTTTCCCCGAGATGTTAATCCAACGACTTTCTTCCCTTTAGCTTTCCAACTTCTACTTCAAAGTATGATTCTCGCGACGTACATTGTGATCAGCAGAATGCACAATGCATCAAATGACGCCGTCTGCAAGGTGAATTATGGTGTGTTATGAAAACTATGTAAAAGTAATAAGTAATAATCAGTCATGATCACGATGATCCCTATGCAGAATCTAGGAAAGGGAAGGTCCAGTGTGCAAATGCACGCAGACCGCAAGAACCCCATTATACTACGCTTGAACCTCCTACGCGCATGCACTACAGATTACTCAGGGTTACTATGTAAAGGTAGGTAGGAGACTAAAATAAAGATAATATGAAGAAGCTCATACAGTTGAGTGTCAACATCTAAATTAAGTAGTATGCCGACAGTAGATCATTACAGTCTTCAATTACCACCTCCAATTACAACCCCGCCCCTACAGTACCTGCGGCCGGCCGGCGTTACACAGGTCGGCGTCTCGGCAACAGCGGATAAAGCGGCCGCCCGGCCTCGGCTGGGTGCTGCCCTTCTCCTCGCACGCGTCGACCCGGCAGCCGCGCGTCCACGTCTCCATGGCGTCGTCCCCGTCTCCGTGCTGGTTGTACATCTTCTGTAGCGCGCAAGATATTGGCACATTCTAGACTTTACTGGGCCGCGAGCGGTGTGTTTTAAGTAAAAAGTTTGAAGAAGGCATTCGTCGCTTAAGTGCTTGTTAGTGGAATGTGCCATGTGGCCCACGTATTTTTTTTAGTCCTTATGTGTTGTGTGTTGTGGTGGAGGGGTGCATCTTTCAATGCAACATGCGCAACAAAATAAGACCAGCGTAGTTCAAGCCCTCTACTTTGATATATATCTTTTTATAATAGTCCTATGGGAACGATTTTGATATATTTGATACTTGATTTTCAATGCATATGAGCTCTGATGAATGTTCTCAAATTTGTGTGAAATATATGTACTTTTGACTTTTCTATTTTATTCTATTGACAAAAATGTGATTTTCTCTGCCAACACCAACTTCTTGCAATGGTTGGTAACGGGAAGTGAGCTGGTAGGACATAGCAGTAACTCACGTAACAACTTCCGGTGCAGTTCACCGTGGGGATGGAGTCGGGGCTCTGCAGGCCCTGCCCGCAACCCGCCGTGTTGCCCGGCTCGCCCGGGCCTTCTCCGTCCACGCGCCACGTCCCGTGGCACGAGTAACAGCGCAGCGCGCGCGCCGGCCCAGCGATCAGCAGCAGAAGACCTGTGGACGGCAGCGAGTGAGTCATTCAGTACGGCAGACATGACGGTTGGACAGGCGGGTATGGTTCGTGCACAAGTGCCCACAGATACTTAATATTCGACTGATCTTGAACTGTCCTCACACACAGGCACACCATGACCACTGCACACTTTTGCACACATGAAAAAATACATAACACACACACACAAGAAACACACACACACACACACACACACACACACACACACAGAGAGACACACATTGAGACACAGATGACCACAGCACACAAATACACACAGACAAAAACAGACAGAGAAACAGAGACACAGAGACAGACAGAGAGAGAGACAAGAGTCTTATAATTAGACAGGTTGAATTTCACACACATACACAAACACACACAATCATTGCACAGAAATGTTTCTGAGAGACGACCATGACCCCCTTCAATAGACACACACACACACCCACACACCCACAACAGACTCAGAATTTGAAAATTATGTTGGTTGCGCCCAAACATTAAATTCAAAGTAATTCCAGTGCGTATGTGTGACGCGACTTCCTTCAATAGCCCTGCGCGACACGATTTAGCCAATGACCACTCTTGCCACAACTGGTTCTTCTCCTGACCACTTAGTGTGTGCACCTAAGCTCCCTGGCCACCGCTGCGCCTGCTACCCTCTCTGGTCAGTCTCTCGGCCCCTGTCAGCCTGGCAACTGTTTATTTTCCCACCCCATGCCCTCCCCATCCTTCCATCTCGTTTCACGTCTCACCGGCGTCCTGCACTCTCAGGCTCGCTTCACCAGATTTCACCCTGCCCAAACTAACTGACCAATTAACCGTATTACTTGCCGCGGGTCACTCACCACATGTGAATTGCTCCCCAGCAGGTTTGCACTTCACACAAGCTGATAATATCAACTGGTCCCTGTCAAAGGTTCTCTAATGTCATTCCATCAAATAAAAATGTCACTTACTGACCCCCTTGCATATATTATAGTATTATCTCGAGATGCGCATCAAATAAAATTCGCACTTGATTGTAACTAGGGCCCTTCATTTACATATTTCTACCTACAACTCATGTGAATGCACTTGCATTACGTAGTATAAAAATATATAAAAAATCATATTGCCAAACTGCGTTTTCCTATGTCCAGTAAATCACCTACGTCAATGCAATTCCTAATCTAAGTTATGTAATGTTCAACAACAGCATGTGGATTGTAAAACTCACAGGCAGAAGTTGAGTAATGGGTGTTTAATGGAAAATGAACAGTAAATAAACGGCCGTGTCTGTCTGCTTTTTCTGGTATCAAATATAACATTATTAAACGTGGGATGGCGTTTATAAACAAGGCATTTTGTTTTGTCTGGTCCGGTGTTTATGTATTGTTCTGGGCTGAGTGATTATAATGCGTCGTGGCCTACCATTCTAGATAGCTTGATGTGGAACATAGGGCGTGACCCCAGTACAGTGTTAATGACAGTCATCTTGTGTGTGCATATATACTCCAGGGCCCTTCAATTCCATTGATTCGCCGCAACTTCCCTATGTGTTTGAGATTTTAAGCAGTGGCAGTTGTAGATGTATGTTCCGTACTAGCTGAGTTGCACCTGCGTAAGCTAGACGCCCACCTCTTTTCAATAGAATTCTGTATCTACCACTGATATTATGCTGCCAGTGAAAAAGTATATGGTCCCAGATATAGGCAGGCTAGTTCAAACTTTAGGTTCAGGAGTTTTGGTAGCAGTTGGATATGTACTCGGGCTATTTATACCACATGTTCGATTAGCATAATAGACCCATTACTGTCGTAAAGTCAAACAAGTCTTCCCAGCAATGACAGAATAAACTAATTTCTGGTCATATATTCAATGCGTGTGAAAAAAGTGTTTTATTTATTGTGATCTACTTCCCTCACAGTTCTCTGCAGGTTGCTGATCATGTTGTTATCAGCATCTAGCATTCATCAAACAGCCAATTACTTTTTATAACAAAAACAAAGAATGATGAAATATGTGTCTGTTTTATCGCTGTTTACACCATGGTTGGCGTTTTGTGATGAAATTTATTAACAAAAATTCCAAGCTTATGAAACAAATTTATAGTTTCACTTTTTTGCGTTGTCCAGCCATTAAAATGATTATGTCTTGTGTCGTGTTATATGACCGACGGTGGTCGACTGGTTGTTGAGAAAACGCATGCCTTGGTTGATCCACTTTGTGCATGGTCTTTTGTACACTGTAAAAGTATTGGCATTTATTACAATATAGCCACAATCCATACCCACCCTATATTCTCTGGCAATGAGCAACATGAGTATCGTGTTTTGCTTGTAAATATTGTGTTGGACAGTCCAGCAGATAAAGCATGCCAGTATAGATCATTTGATTCTGACATCTAATAGACTAGTAGATGTAAGTGAGACAAAGTGATATTAAAATAATTTCCATGGCTGTAAACATTTTATACAACATTATAGTACTGGCGTGACAATTAATCCCGATAATTGCAGCCGACATAGTCGCTGTTGATATTGTGTCCTTCATGGGCCGCAGCATCATGGGAGGGGTGTGTGATTTGTATACTGCTATGATTTACAAACACTACCATACTCATTACTATCATTATATAGAAGGGTGTTGATATTGCCTCATTGTATGTGCCATTGCAAATTAATTATTTCATGCCGTGCATGTACGTAACTTGACTGGAATTATAATTGTGAATTCTGTCATGTAAGTCTAGGTCTTTGGTCATTACAGTAATTGAACCGGGCCCGTGTTTACGTCTGGGTAGTGTGATCTATTTTTACAGAGGACGTTGACGGCCGAAATATTTCATTTGGAAATAGAAGTGAGGCATACGTTGCCACCGATACAAAAGTATGGTAATTTCCTACATCAAACCAACTTACCGAATATGGAAATCGTCGACAATCTAATGATGGAAGGCACTGGCTTCATATTGAGCGCAACTTACTGTGGAGAAAAATAAAGCACTATTATATCATCTTCCTTACTTAAACCGGTCCGGTATAATCATAAATTTGGCTTAATTCGTATGTTTAAGCAATGACTAAAGTAAATATACATACCGAGTGTACACAGCGACATTAAAGCTCAAAGAGTATGATTCACAAAATCTCCCATGTCACACGTGTATCCCACATTGTTCAATATCGTAGCAGTTTGATTCCCATGAGAGCCTTAATCTTAAAACCAAAACCAATTCATGTTAAACCATTTATACTACACTGGACATTTAGAGCAAATTGAGCTAGCCTTCATTTTATCCAGCAGAGAGCAACAAATTCTTGTTGTATCATGTCAAAAGTCTAGAAAACGCCACCTTTTTCGTATCAATTACGCAATTGTAAGCTACTAACAGCTAACCAGAGAAGAGGCGGGGTCAATGACGTAAATACTCCAATACTTCTTAAAACGTATCAGACTCAATTTTCATATCAAGCATGATGCTGATGCAACCGAAGTTACCATAAACTCAATTGTTACTTCGCATATTCTGCATGTGTGTGGTGGTAAAGTGTTGCATATGCAGTGATTTTTGTCAGAAGTCAATCCACAAACCTTTGAGAAAATAGATATGAAGAAAATAGTCATAATCAAATATTCGTATTTAATTACGCCAAGAGGGGTGTGCCCTGCCCGTGGTTGTTGTTCTTTTGGAAATTCGCCTACAATCACTTTCCTGGGGCGCTTTCATACATTTCCATCGTACCACTTGATTGGACATCACCTTTTACAGGTTTAACTGTTCTTAGTGCTCTTAATTGCTGTCATCACCATTGAAAAATGATTTAGAATCACCGATTCGGGTACAAATATTCTCTTGCCTTCTCTTTCTCGTAGAAAGAGGACGTTATGTGATCAGATTGACATTGGCTATGTTTACGGGTCCGTAAGCATAAACCGAATTCTATTTTTTACGCACCCCAACCTCCGACCAGGAATCATAATGTCCTATTTCAGCGAGACTGACGAATCTAGACAGTTTTTCTTTTCTTTTCACATTTTCGTTTCCATCACATTCATAATTAGATATAAATAGGCATCGCCTAACTCAGTTCCAGGAAATTGAATTGAATTGAGCACCGTTATTTATGGAAGGGACACAAAGATAAGGCACTTTTGGGTTTTGTGTCCCCTCCCGGGGGATGTCAATGAGTATCACTAATTTATCTTTTATGATCGCAAAACAATGAGAAACAAGGGTTTAGTAACTGAGTACAATTATGCTGATGCCTTTGTTATGCACAATTGTTATATAGCACTTGATTATCAATGATCAGCAATAGACTTATCCAAATTACATTGGAGATTTGACAAAATAGAGTAAATCAAATTTCGTCTGAAAATCACAATTATAATTTCTCAGTACCACATAGCCTACATACAACCGTATGTGTTGCCTCAGCATCACGACGCTGTTGGTATGAATGTCTCAGTGTTGCTAACGTATTTGTAATCAGAAATCTCGAAATACTACGAACAGTAATCAACCCACTACTAATTGATTGGAAGCAACAACAAAAAATAACTACCATTTGCCGGTTATTGGCAGCCAATCGGCCAGTCGTAACCTCTGACTCCTATCAGTGAGACGTGGCGCTGAAACAAGCCTGCGGGCACGTCTGCCGGAGAACACCGAGCGCTATCTACCGTCGGATGTAACCTGAGCACAATAGAGTGTTAACTGCCTGGCCTTTCTTCAAAGTTGCTCTTTGCTTTTGTTGGGTTCCCGAAGCTGTTTTGGCTGGTTTAAACACGCCAATTAATGTGCTTTGGCACTTGTAATGGGCTATGTAGAACAAGAATATTGCTTTTGTTTTGTGTGTGAAGCTGATGGTATGGATTTTTCATATGCTATACGCACGAGTGACGATCAAAATGATAGCTTTAGGTGGATTTCGTCCTCTTTCAAGGCTGCGTTTACATGCATATAGGCCGTCTTCCAAAAATGTCTGCCAAGATTAGATTTCATGAATAGTTATTCATTTCACACAAAAATGGTACAAACAGCTGGCCATTTGATGCAGACGATAATGTATCAATAATGTGCTCAATAAAGTCCACTAGCTAGGACGCTTTTGGTACACAGATTCTTGCAGCCTTGGTACACACATGCACAGACCGAGATTTATCACAGGTCTAATGTAAATTTACCCTCATTCTAACACTTCCTCCTCCCCCACGTCTACTCCTCCACCCACCCCATCACCTCCCTCAACAGCATCAACTAACAGCAGCTATCACCAACTGATTTGGGCTGTTTGTTTTGATGTAGCAGGGCGGTAGCAACGGTTGATAAAGCAGAGCATTTATATGAGTGTAGAGGAACCGGTACGATTAGTCCACAGGTTTAGTGCATTTTCTCCATGCCTGTGGTTTTATTGGGTAACAAAATACGTACGCTTGATTGCATTTTTTTTATAAATTTCTTTCTTTTTCTTGTCTTTTCACTCCAAATAATATTCTGAACGACTTGTAGCACCTTGTTTGACACATACACACTGTTCTCGTTCTTGGCGAACATATACCATTGTAGACAGTGTAATCTAGATATCTAGCACAGTGTGTGCAGCATCATGTTCGTAATAGTCCAAACTTACCCATCCATTGTGTTATTAGGGTATGCGTACCATGGTTACATGTGTATTTGCAAAGTTTTAATCATTATTTGCCGTAAATAGTGTAATTCCCTATTCTATTTCTTGCAGATAAAGTTTATACAAATATATTCTCTCTATCTTTTTTTGTCTTTCTTATTTGAAACATCATGGCCAGCTAAAATCTGTTGAAAGAGAAAACCACTATTAGGGTGTAGTAAAAACTCCAACGACCAGCTTGTACAATGTACCTTGATCCTGTTGTAGAATGTTAGAGGTGGGGGGGAGGTGATCATGGTCGCTGCACGTGATGACTGATGATCACTTTGGTCGACCTCAAACATATAGCCGTCACTTAATTATGCGTGGGAAGCAGGTGGCATGTACGGACACATTTTACTTTGTTTTGAATTTCGTCATTGTTTGGAACATTCGCATTGTCTGCTTTTGACACTCTAATCATATTGGTGCCGTCTCCATTGTGACAGAGAAAAAAAAACTCATATTTTACAGTTATTTTGAAAATTTACTCTATTAATTAAAAATACTCTAGCATTGTAACATACCCATGACTCGAAAATAGCTGCCGCGTCTCTTTATCCATTTTGAGACCCCTGACGAGTTTTAAGGGGAGACTTTGAGTCATTATTGCTTCAAATTACACCTTACTAATCTAATTACAGGGGATTTTTTGGATTTTATTAAACTTTGATTTTCTCATATTATTGATACAAATTACACCTTATTTTTTTATATCTAATGCAATGTTTTGAATGTATAGATTGATGAACATTTTTTTTTCACAACTTTGCCTGTGAAGCATATAACTGATAGTAAAACATCAAAATGACCGAAATCACTATTCAGTTACAAAATTTGTATATTTATCTAGAAAACCTTGCCTCAAATTTTTCATATTTTTCGCCTTTATCATTTTACATGCATTTTAAGTTTTAAAACCACTTATTTTCCGAATTTTCTTGCAAATCAATACAAAAACGTTCATAATTCATCAACGAAATAAAAAAATCAAAATCCTTAGTGAGGTTTTCTTCAGAATGCATATATCTTCAAATATATACACGTTTGTGAAAATTTGATTTCACGGTTAGAGAGAAATATAAAAAGAAAAATTGATCCACTATGCAAACGTAGTTTTGAGATAATGGGCTTTAAACATGGCCAATCAATATACATTGACAGTAGTTGCTGTCTATAAAATGTATCATATAAGAAAAACTATTGACGATAAAAGGTTCATTTTAAAAAGGTGTTTTACTTTATCTTTTTTTTAGCATACAAAACAATGAAAATGTAAAAATTGAATTTTTAGTCCATATAATTAACCCTATAAGCCTGCAAAGAATGAGTCATTGTTTTTCACTCCGTGTTGGTCTTCACGAAATGGGTTGTAATGGGAAAACTATTTAAGATAAAAGGTTCATTTCAAAACATGTAGTTCTTCATAGCTTACTGTATAATAAATATTAAAAAGCTGAAAATAGAATATTTTTCCTTAAAGAGTCCATAGTGCCCTTAAGTTATTTCGTAAAATGATGGCTACATGAGGATACATGTATCTGACTCCGAACGTTTGCATTGTGCTCACAGTTTGTATTGAGAGACCCTAAATGTGTGTCTAAAGAGTCGCATTAACGTTGTTGTTTTGCCACATTTAGCATATGTACATACGGTGTAAATATTCTACCAGTGCAATTTACATATGCATCGTTCACTGTGCAGTATTTAATTTTACAAGGATACCAATAAGCACAGCCTCGTACTCTCGGGGTGAACTCGTTTTTCTGTGAACTGACTTACAATAGTTATGGATCACGCCAGTGCCTAAATCTCACTTGGCCGTTTTTTAAGTCCCTAATCGGGGTCTGTGACAAGGATATACTTTCCTGCCCTTCACGCCCATTCTGTATACATCTAAAGACCACACTTGTTCATAAACACTGCACAGTTCCTAATTTCTTAAAAGATTCACAAGCGGTTATAGAGAAAATTTGGACTACTAAAACGTATACAGGCTTACTGATTCGTGGCCTGGATACAGTAATTAATACTGAGATATATGAGTTTACATTATTTATTTGCTTTATTTGCAAAATGCAGACGTGATACCCCATCAAGCATAGAGTAAATATCTATTTCAAAACTGTCCTGATGCCATTTTGGTCCAGGGTTTTAGTAGGCACCGTCTTTCATTATATCTATATAGCTTTACATACAACCCTCTTGTTCTATGGATATGATCTTATGTTTTTAAAATATGTAGACGATATCCGAAAAAATACTGTTATCTGTTGATTTAAACAAAGTGAGGGTTGTAACTGTCATGTTCTTTCGAAAGGGTGCCATGTCTCTGAGAAAAGGGGAAGGAGCAGGCAATCAAGATTGATGTAGTCATAGTAATGATTAAATGATGCTGTTGTAATTTTTGTCTTTTTACTTCGTGGTTGATATTTTTGACATGACAACAAAAGTCAATATAGCAGTGTGTGTGTTGAATCTGCAACGATGTGACAAATAGCATTAAAAGTGGGAGATGGCTGAAATAAGTGGGCGATGGGAGAGAGGCAAGAAAATTTTTGTGAGATGGGAGAACAAGGCAAGTAGTATAAGTTGGGAGGTAAGGAAAAAAGCAATTAGGGGCTATAGGATTAACTCATTAACATTCCAAAAAAATTCAGCGGCCGGCGTGGCAGCGGCAGCGGCCCGGGGGGGGTAGGGGCGGGG
>CM032664.1:5393182-5466682 GCA_019095985.1 Streblospio benedicti
TTATCCAAGGAGAGCAACAAATTTTGTTGTATCATGTAAAAAGTCTAGAAAAATTTTTGTATCAATTACGCAATTGTAAGCCCCAACAGCCAAAAAGAGGGGGGTCAATGACAAAACCCCAATACTTTTAAAACGTGTCGACTAATTTTTCATATCAAGCATGAGCTGATGCAACCGAAGTTCCCAAAACTAAATTGTTATTCATATTCTCATGTGTGGGTGGAAAAGTGTTGCATAGCATTTTTTGTGAGTTAATCAAAAAACCTTTAAAAAATAGATATGAAGAAAATAGTCAAATCAAATTTTGGGGTTTTTAAGGGGACTGTGAACTTTTTTTACATTTTATTAAATTTATTTTCACCAATTTTAAATTTCTAAAAATTACATTTTTTGTAGATAATTATCTAATCTAATGACAACATGTTTTGAATTTAAGATTATAACTTTTTTTTTAAAAAGCAATTATGAAAAATTTACAACTTTGTTTGGAAGCATAAACGATAGTAAACATAAAATACCAAATCACTATTCAGTTACAAAATTTTATATTTATTAAAAAACCTTTCCCCCCAATTTTTTTTTTTTTTTCCTTTTTTTCTTTTTTGCATGCATTTTAAGTTTTAAAACCACTTATTTTCAATTTTCTGGCAAATCAATTCAAAACGTTCATAATTTCAACGAAAAAAAAAATCAAAATCTATCGTTTTCTTCAGAATGATATATCTTAAAAAAACACGTTTGTAAAAATTTGATTTCACGGTTGAAAAAAAAAAGAAAAATTAATCCATATAAACTTATTTTTTGAAAAAAGGGGTTTTAAAACCCAATCAAATACTTTGATTGTGGCCCTAAAAAATGCAATAAGAAAAACTTTTTGTTAAAAATTTAAAAAAATGTTTTTTTATCATTATAATACAAAAAATTGAAAAAAAAAAAATTAATTTTTGCCCAAACCCTTTCCGCAAAGAATGAAAAATTTTTTTTTCACTCCGGGGGGTTTTCACGAAATGGGTTGTAATGGGAAAAATATTGAAAATAAAAAGGTTTATTTAAAAAAATGTTGTTCTTCAATTTACAGTATAATAAATATTAAAAAATGAAAAAAAGAATATTTTTCCTTTTAAAGAGTTCCAAACCCTTTTAAATTTCCCAAGAGGGGTTGCCCCCCGGTTTTTGTTTTTTGGAAAGCCACAATCACTTTCTGGGGCGCTTTCATCGATTTCCATCCCACTTAATTGGACATCACCTTTTACAGGTTTTGTCTGTTCTTAGTGCTCTTAATTGCTGTCATCACCATTGACGAGAAAAATGGTTTAGAATCACCGATTCGGGTAGAATTTCAAGCTCTTGCGCTCTTTCTCGTAGAAAGAGGACGTTATGTGAATTAGATTGACATTGGCTATGTTTACTGGTCCGGTAAGCATAAACCGAATTTTTTTTTTTTACCTCAACCTCAAAAAGCAGGATCATAACGATACTATTTCTTTGCGAGACGAATCCTCTAGACAGTTTCTCTTTTTTTCCCATTTTCCCAGTTTCCATCACATTCAAAATTAGATATAAATAGGCATCCGCCTAACAAGTTCAGAAATTGAATTGAATTGAGCACCGTTATTTATGGAAGGGACACAAAGATAAGGCACTTTTGGCGTTTTGTGTCCCCTCGTCTTATCAATGAGTATGTTAATTTTATCTTTTTTATGATCGCAAAATAATGAGAAACAAGCGTTTAGTAACTGAGTACAATGATGCTGATGCCTTGTTATGCACAATTGTTATATAGCAGCCTTGATTATCAATGATCAGCAATAGACTTATCCAAATTACATTAGAGATTTGACAAAATAGAGTAAATCAAATTTCGTCTGAAAATCACAATTACAATTTCTCAGTACCACATAGCTTACATACAACCGTATGTGTTGCCTCAGCATCATGACGCTGTTGGTATGAATGTCTACGTGTTTCTAACGTATTTGTAATCAGAAATCTCGAAATACTACGAACAGTAATCAACCCACTACTAATTGATTGGAAGCAAAAAAATAACTACCATTTGCCGGTTATTGGCAGCCAATCGGCCAGTCGTAACCTCTGACTCCTATCAGTGAGACGTGGCGCTGAAACAAGCCTGCGGGCACGTCTGCCGGAGAACACCGAACGCTATCTACCGTCGGATGTAACCTGGAGCACAATAGAGTGTTAACTGCCTGGCCTTTCTTCAAAAGTTGCTCTTTGCTTTTTGTTGGGTTCCCGAAGCTGTTTTGGCTGGTTTAAACACGCCAATTAATGTGCTTTGGCACTTGTAATGGGCTATGTAGAACAAGAAAATTGTTTTTGTTTTGTGTGTGAAGCTGATGGTATGGATTTTTCATATGCTATACGCACGAGTGACAATAAAAATGCTTTTAGGTGGATTTCGTCCTCTTTCAAGGCTGCGTTTACATGCATGTAGGCCGTCTTCCAAAAATGTCTGCAAAGATTAGATTTCATGAATGGTTATTCATTTCACACAAAAAAATGGTACAAACAGCTGGCCATTTGATGCAGACGATAATGTATCAATAATGTGCTCAATAAAGTCCACTAGCTAGGACGCTTTTGGTACACAGATTCTTGCAGCCTTGGTACACACATGCACAGACCGAGATTTATCACAGGTCTAATGTAAATTTACCCTCATTCTAACACTTCCTCCTCCCCCACGTCTACTCCTCCACCCACCCCATCACCTCCCTCAACAGCATCAACTAACAGCAGCTATCACCAACTGATTTGGGCTGTTTGTTTTGATGTAGCAGGGCGGTAGCAACGGTTGATAAAGCAGAGCATTTATATGAGTGTAGAGGAACCGGTACGATTAGTCCACAGGTTTAGTGCATTTTCTCCATGCCTGTGGTTTTATTGGGTAACAAAATACGTACGCTTGATTGCATTTTTTTTATAAATTTCTTTCTTTTTCTTGTCTTTTCACTCCAAATAATATTCTGAACGACTTGTAGCACCTTGTTTGACACATACACACTGTTCTCGTTCTTGGCGAACATATACCATTGTAGACAGTGTAATCTAGATATCTAGCACAGTGTGTGCAGCATCATGTTCGTAATAGTCCAAACTTACCCATCCATTGTGTTATTAGGGTATGCGTACCATGGTTACATGTGTATTTGCAAAGTTTTAATCATTATTTGCCGTAAATAGTGTAATTCCTATTCTATTTCTTGCAGATAAAGTTTATACAACTGTATTATCTCTATCTCTTTCTTATATGAAACATCATGGCCAGCTACAATCTGTTGAAAGAGAGAACCACTATTAGGGTGTAGTAAGAAACTCCAACGACCAGCTTGTACAATGTACCTTGATCCTGTTGTAGAATGTTAGAGGGGGTGATCATGGTCGCTGCACGTGATGACTGATGATCACTTTGGTCGACCTCAAACATATAGCCGTCACTTAATTATGCGTGGGAAGCAGGTGGCATGTACGGACACATTTTACTTTGTTTTGAATTTCGTCATTGTTTGGAACATTCGCATAGTCTGCTTTGACACTCTAATCATATTGGTGCCGTCTCCAGTGTGACACAGAAAAAAAACCCTCATATTTTACAGTTATTTTGAAAATTTACTCTATTAATTAAAAATACTCTAGCATTGTAACATACCCATGACTCGAAAATAGCTGCCGCGTCTCTTTATCCATTTTGAGACCCCTGACGAGTTTTAAAGTTATTTCGTAAAATGATGGCTACATGAGGATACATGTATCTGACTCCGAACGTTTGCATTGTGCTCACAGTTTGTATTGAGAGACCCTAAATGTGTGTGTCTAAAGAGTCGCATTAACGTTGTTGTTTTTCCACATTTAGCATATGTATACACGGTGTAAATATTCTACCAGTGGTATTTTACATATGCATCGTTCACTGTGCAGTATTTAATTTTACAAGGATCCCAATAAGCACAGCCTTGTTCATAAACATGAACTTCGTTTTTCTGTGAACTGACTTGCAATAGTTATGGATCACGCCAGTGCCTAAATCTCACTTGGCCGTTAAGTCCCTAATCGGGGGTTGGATAGACAATTAATATGAGATTCCTGCCCTTCACGCCCATTCTGTTTACATCTAAAAGACCACACTTGTTGCAGACGTTTAGTAGAGTAATTATCCAACACTGTCCTTGACAGTTTGGTCCCAGGTTTTATAGGTACCGTATATAGCTGTACATACTAACATACCTCTTGTTCTATGGATAGGATATGATCTTATGTTTTTAAAATATGTAGACGATATCCGAAAAAATACTGTTATCTGTTGATTTAAACAAAGTGAGGGTTGTAACTGTCATGTTCTTTCGAAAGGGTGCCATGTCTCTGAGAAAAGGGGAAGGAGCAGGCAATCAAGATTGATGTAGTCATAGTAATGATTAAATGATGCTGTTGTAATTTTTGTCTTTTTACTTCGTGGTTGATATTTTTGACATGACAACAAAAGTCAATATAGCAGTGTGTGTGTTGAATCTGCAACGATGTGACAAATAGCATTAAAAGTGGGAGATGGCTGAAATAAGTGGGCGATGGGAGAGAGGCAAGAAAATTTTTGTGAGATGGGAGAACAAGGCAAAAAAAGGGGGGGGGGGATGGGAGCTTGGAAACTTCCCACCCCCAAAGTGTCACAAAGTTATTATGCATTACACTGTTCCTTAATTTGTAAGAAAATATCCACACAATCACCACAGATTAGTTAAACTAATCTGTGCAATCACCTTTAATGATGGCCTCGGCCTGGGTCCTAAGGATTCTAGTTTATTTATTGGTTGAGGCCCCATATCAACACAAATAGAGCCCCGGATTCTCCTGCTGTAAAAAAAGTGCCACAAGGTTATTATGTCTTAGTGTGCACCTGAAATCATTTGATGCATACAGCATACAGAACATAGGATAGTTGGCAGTTTATAATCGTACTGACTATGTATCATGTGCCAAATAAATAGTTAGAAATACAAATTGATTAAAAGTGTATTCGAAGAGCTTTCCAACGAGCTCTCATTTATCAAATTTGGTCAAGTAGTTTGGTGGCGTTTTTGCCGGAGAGCCAGTCGGAGCGCGTTTCTTGCCTGTTCATTACTGTGGTGTGGAGTAAAAGATTAGAAATAATTGTATTTGACATTTTTATCATTTATTCAATTTTTATGATTTCTAACTGGTGTAATTTAATAATAGGCGAGTGGTTGGTTGTACGCGTCACACACAGGGCCTAAAATGGGTCAGGCGAGTCGGCTGCCGCTGTCTCGCAAGGCGACTTGGGATTAGACACTCCAGATAGCCTCGGTCCATATCATAAGAGCCGCCACAAACACCACCCTCGCGCTTTTCCAAACGTTCCAAACTCATGACTGCAAAGAGAAGCATAAAAGATGTGTCGGGGTGATATTATAAACAATAGTTTTCTTTTAACCTGGCCAATAAATTAAGTTCTGCATTTTCTAGCCATGTTTTCTAAGACAGCTACCATACGGCAAATCTTTGAAGTGGAATAATGCCATTCGCATGGAATAATGCCATTCGTACTAACTTAGTGTGGTGTCTGTGCTAACAAATGATCTTCCGTTTTATACTCCATTAACGACATGATGAAATCAGTTAATGTCTCATAAACAAATGCATACCAAACAATATTCAGCCGTGGGTGTTGGGTCCCACTGCACATGCCCACCACATTAGCCCGTTTCTGCCACCATTTTATACATACAAACACACATATATAATAATAATGTAAAATAATAAAATTTACTTGAATTATAAAACGTCTGCCATGATTACATGTACTACTGAGGTTTAACGGTAGATGCATTATCATCTGTGGCTGCAACAATTAAATGTGTCACAAGAATTGCCATGAGTAAAATTACACGTAATCTGCTATGAAACTAGCTTCTGACAATAGCGTTAATAGTGTGATGGCATGACTTTTGGATATTTGTTCTACACATGATCTTGTTAATATCAACTACAATCGATTGGAAAGCAGTTCTCTGTCATTTACTACTCATAAGTATAACTTATTAATGAGCACCGCCTTATGACAATGCACCCGGTGGCATTAACCGTGGTCTCATAAAATATGCAACTTGCGACAGAGGTCTTATAATTTGTCTACTGTCAACACGAATTACGCATAGTAGACTATAGCTTACTTTGTCCATTTTAAGATTTGTGAGCTCGGATATCTAAATAAAAAAACAAAAACAAAAACTTTGGAATTATCTGTCATTGTATGTGCCTGTAAAAATAAATTGCCGACTCTAAAAATCCAACGCATTGGAAGCTGACGGATTTGGAACAGTGAAGTTAGAAAAAGCGTGTAAATGTAAAACACGCGTTCCTAATCATGGTGACCAAAACAGCAAAACTTTCAGGGAAAAAGAAGCCCGTACAGCACAAAAACAAGATGGCTGCAGGCAAGGGAAAGATGGTCTCCTCGAAAGAGAAGGTGAAGCCAGTGGAAGCAAAGGCAATGACACCGCAGCGCGAAGTTGCCATCCGTGCATGGAATCTTATTCGGTGCGTTATAATTCATGTCACACTCAATGGCACATGCATCGTAGACGGTAGAAGCCAACTCAGACTAATGAGTGGCAATTCTTTTCCCCTTCATTGTTTACCTACTAGGTCAGTATATCTTCTGTTGATTACCCTCGACTATACTAGTAGTTAAACAACGAAGGGGAAAAGAATGGCCACTCATTAGTCTCAGTTCGCTTCTACCCTCTACGATGCATGTGCCCGTGCAATGGTCACATTTGTATCATGCATTCTAAAAAGGTAAATCCATATAAGTTGGGTATATAAGGCCAATAGTCTGTTGTCCCTCCCAGTAATGAAAGATGAACAACTTTATACTTTTGGGGAATTTTGAACGTTTCCCACTATCACAAACAAATTAGTGGGATGAGTGAATAAGACATAAAACAGTATTGCAGACAAAAACTTTGTGAATGAAATTCTATGTCTAACAAGAGGCTCCTCTATGACGGCCTAAATCGCTCACCTGATATCTATGTTAATTTTTTGGCAAAAAAGAGACAAAGTTGCACTGTAATTCCTACCAATATTACCACAGAACTTTGATTTTTTTAAAAATCAGTTTGCAGTATGACTAACAGACAGAATGTCCAAAAGAGACAAGGTTGCACTATGACTTCTATCCATCTCCAGAGAACTTAAACACTAAAAAAGTTTGATGGGCCCATGGGGCAGGTTCAATTTTACTCCCCGGGACATGTACATGTATCAAGTATGGATTGATGATCATATAGGCATACAGCTTCTGTGAAAAAATAATGCAATTTGAATAAAAAATCAAGAAACTATTGTGCAAATATGAATTGTTGGTGGACGGACAACAGATGATGGACGACAGACAATGGAAGAAAGGTGATCACAAAAGCTCGCCATGTCTACGACAGGTGAGCTAACTCATCATGTCTACAGCAGGTGAGCTAATGAAAAAAATCTGATTCAGATCTTTGTACTATATGCTCTATATATGATAAAAATGACAAAAAAAATCAGCTGAAAATATTTATCCCTTTATTCAACGTTCACATGGCAATGTTTCAGACAGAAGATAGAGGAGGTGGCCGCCGAGACAAAGCACCTGAAGGTCACGTCGTTCAACTGGACGTTTCTGTCACAGCACATTGCACACATGGCGGATCAACAGAAAGCCCGAGACGATCTGTACGACAAGTACATACACAATCCACACAGGTACATGAGACTCAGATTTTTAAAAAAGAAAAAAAAGTTCACTACCTAGAGTCTAGTGAGGTAATATAGGCATTTATGACCATTTATTTCTTTTCACATGTGAAAAACAAAGACCACCAGACCATTGACCAACCAGCTGCCAACACCCCACAATTTTGAGGGGGTTTCATTTAAATTCTATAGTGGTCTGAGCCATGTCTTGTGTGAGTGAGGTATGGGCATGCTAGATCCGTTTGAACCACTCCTATTTGTCATTTTCCCAAAAATGTCATATGCAAATTTTCAGATATACCAAACCCATTCTATTCAATGGTAAGTAGGGGGGGGGGGGTGCCGATAGCTATTTTTCTGATTTTAACAGATTTCCACCGAGAAAAATATGGTTTGAGTCTAACTTATGAATTCTATTAAAAAAAAATATATATATATCAGAGGCTATCGGAATATTTCGTCTTACAAAAAGAAATGGCTTTCCATGATTGAACCCATGCTACATGTATAATTTTTACTTATGTGTTCATTAATACAGGTATGAAATATTTCTGATTTCTACTAACAGATGGGCCGATGGTCTGGTGAATTTCCCTCATCACCTGTTCACCAGAGCACGACTGAAAGCTATCAAGAACGACTACATGAGACCCCACACTTACTGCCTACCATCGTCTAGTAGAAAAGTGACCTTAGAGAAGAGGTCTCAGAGCTGTGCAGTGCAATCATAATGTTATTTCAATACATAAATTGTGTAATCATGTGAAGTCACTCAAGTTTTTAAAATGTTGGTGGGAGGGTCTGGTAAAATTGATAATTAATTATCTAAAAGTGGGAGGGTACTGAACTTTTTCTTCGAGCCCTAAAAAATGGATGACCCCCACTGGTATCGTTATTTATGATCGTTACCTGACAGAGCTTGTGCATTTTGACCACTGAATCGTCCAAATGCTTAAATGAATATTTCATTGATACAAAAAGAACATTTCAAAAAATGGATAATCTTCAGTATTAATTTCAATGATTTTCAAATAATGAAATGAATACACACATAAAATAATCTATCACCATATTTTAAATTCTGACAGGTACAAATAATTTCTTAAATGTCATCCTTAATCACAATTTGCAAAGATACATGTAGTAAAATAAAAAATGTAATCACTATCACCTTTCTTATTCATATTCGCATTTATATAATTGTGTCACTATTCTTTAAAAAATGTTAAAAAATTAAGTAGATACTCATGATCAAAATGTTTACAAGATTTAATATTTCTAACAACTTCTGATTGTTCCCCAAAAGTGTTATGTGAAATTGAATACACTGGATTGCTACTAAGTACAAACTGAAGTATTGACTTTATACTCTAGAATATATGAACCTTGTATACAAAATGTATATGACATTCCTTTCACAGCCTAGTTTTGTTAAGAACAGCACAGCAAATATGCAAAAGGCTATGGTACATATGTTATGAAAATCAAATCGAAGTCAACAAAAATATGGCCAAAATAACAATATCTCTCACTGGATAGTGTTATTGAGGAACTGCACAAACATATTCTGCACTTTGCTGGTGTCCTCAGGAGGGTGACTCTTGGTGAAGCTGATGAACTGCCTTCTGTAACGCTGCAGTTCAGCCAAGGTCATAATTTTTGTCAACACCAGCTTTTCAGTTGATCCAGGTATTACCACAGAATCTCCGATTCCTCCCATCTTCTGCCCATCCATGATCACACGTACAGCTGATTGGGTGATGTTATCCAGCTCTTGAAGGAAGTTCCCGCTGGATAAAGGCTGGTTCTGGGTGGCCTGGTTGGCAGGCGGAGCTTTACGGTTAAACAAGGCATCATGAATTTCATCAACGGGCAGTGGATCATCCTTTTGCAGCAAAAACAGTGGTGAATCCCAGCGATTCTGAGCAATAGGTGGCTCAAAACGCATCCACAATGCCTCTAAGATTTCTGGCTGGTACTGCTCTGTAGCCTCTCTTGATGCATTCCACTCTATTGCTATATCTTTGGCAATATCACACTGTATCACACAGTGTGGAGTACGTGCTGCTTTTGTCACACAGAACAGTTCATATCTGTAGCCTTTGATGTAGTTTGCAGAGTCCAGAATCACCACATCATCTTTGGTAATTTTTCGCTGAACTTCAGACTTCAAATTTCCTCGAATATCTTTCTCTTTCCTGGAATCTGCATAGACATCATTTTTGTCAATGGCTAGCTGATCATCACTTATATAGTGCACAGTCACTTGCTTTTCTGTTTCTAAATACTTTTTAAGTTCTTTTGCCCGTTTAGTTTTGCCACTAGATGGCAGGCCACACATCATCACAAAAGGCATTTTGAGATTGTTACTGACTTCAATATAAAAAGATTGAAATGATTTTCAAATCCTTATGCAATATTTGCGAGTTTTTTTTTTGTTAAAGTTTCAAGTCAAACAATCAACAGTAATCCTTGATGATTGAGAATTTCAACATTTCTTAATACCAAATCAAATGGTAGTGTGAAATTTGGTTTGTTCTTCTCATTGGAATTCACTAGTCAATATGATTCCTTTATGATGTTCTCTACCACTTCATTGGTTCCCAGTTACTGTCATCAGCTGGACGGAGGACACCTGTGAAAATAGAAATTTACATAACATTAAATATATTGATGTTTCTAAAAGTTATTACTAAGTTGAAACTTGAAGAATGCTTAGCCTCAACAATAGCATCTATGGAAAGCTTCTGCAAATTAATCAATTAATGTAATACTTTAATTTTTTGATAAATGTCATAAAGTATTATAGCAAATAATCCCTACATGAATATTATTATGTCATGACCATCAAGAAAATTTATATGAAGTTTAATACAGAGTTTTGTTCTGTGTGTATGCTGGTGCTGGCAGTCCGTTACTCACCTAGTATGAGCAGAACAATGTCCACGATCCACCACATGCCCACCCCGCCGAGGGTAAGCAGCTTGCCCACTGCAGTGCCTGCAAACAAAATATCAAAATCATATGCAGATCAAGGGGGTGGGGGGGGGGGGAGGTCATACCAAAATACAATAGGACTTTTAGCACGTCACAAAGTACAAAACCCCCATTTTTTCTGAAAACCTGGAAAATATTTTAGCCTTATTTTCATAATGTATGTACTTTTAGCCTACGTTCGGTATCAACCCAGTGGTAGGCTACTAAATATAACAAAACCCGAAATTTTTGCCCATCATTGACTACAGGATATCTTTGTTTCATGAATTTTTGTGTTATTTTTCCAACAGTTTTCATACTATTTTTATCTGTAGATATTGGGATTTTTCCAGGTGCTTGAAAGAGTTTTTAAATATTATGAAACACTATGTGATGTACACAAAAGAGTTTAAACTATATTTATTCTATATTCTTCATGGCTATTCAAAGGTTCAAAAAGCATACAAAAAGAATCCAAAACTTTTATTAATGACGCTGTGTTTTGACCTGTAGCTCCTTATCAAACTTCTTTAAACACTAGCTCTTATGTTTAAATATTCATGTACCGACAATTTACACACATAAATTCATCTCTTATTCTTTCAAACTTTAAATTACTTTAATAGCACTCAATCCACTAATGTATTACATAAGAGAGTGGACCTACCTGTATGACCGAGGCAGAATCTGTCAACACCAAAGCAGCCAAGAAACAGGGAGTAGAGAAGAGTGCTAGCGAACTGATGACCTGTGTATCTGAACAGAATGAATACATTTTCATAAAAAATGAGGAAATCACACAAAATAGCTTAATATCAATATTATAGAGATAAAATAATAAACCAATTTTGATATTGTATTTGATTCTTTAAGTCTGATTATAACCATCTATACAATATAGCCCAGACTTCTTAACTAGACTTACTATAACTGCATGTTAATACTGTACATATGTTTTTATTTGTTATATGGACATGTTTTATGTCTGATTTAATAAATGATTTGATTTGATTTTTATTTGATTTCAAGTAAATTATAGTGTATTACTAATACTATAAGTAAGGAATTTGTAATCATACTTGATACAGGGAATGAGGTTGACACTGAGGAACTCTCTATCTCCGTAACACTCGATGCCGTCAAGCACACGACACAGCACCCGTGTCCGCTCCACGTCGCTGTACTTCTGACCTCCCCACTAAATACAGCAAAATATAGTGAACATTAAATTGAAAATATAATTGCTTTTGTATGGATAATTAAGACAAAAGTTTTAATCAAAAAGATATCATAAGTTAGACGGAAAAAACACACAGTATCACTTCAACAAGTATTGTTATTTGTTAATAGAAATACAAAATAATGTTACTGTTAAAGTAGACATTAGGTATATTCATAGAATATACATTTTATTACAGCTAATGCTTATAGTAACAGGCCGAAACTCAAACTGGCGAGATGTCGAATTATTACTCAGCATAAGAGGTACTAAAATGTATACATATAGTTGTCTAGTAGTTTGAATCATAGTTGATAATAAAAACAAAACATCCATGATGCACAATTCCATTATTTCATAATTATAAACACTGGTACACATATATATACTATATATGTACATGTATAGGTTTACTTAGTTCTGCATTCTTTAGGCAAATGAAATCATTTGTATTTTATGCATTACATTACAAATAAATGAGATTTTACTTTCATTACCAAGTTGACATTACATTGATAAGGATGATGGATTAAGAACTAAGCGTGGCAAAGCACTTCACAATATTGAATGGTTATTATTTTACCTTCAAGCATCCATAGCCCAACTCTTCTTGTGATGTCTCGTTCCCCTCGTGGTCAAAAGGTGGATCACACAACAAAAAGTCTTCTGACCTACAATGTACAATGGGCATTTCATTTGTAATGTCTATTTTGCAAGGCAATGAAAAAAGTAAAGCAAACAAATGCAATGATGGACATAAATCAGAACACCATAAAAGCACATGTCAAGATCATTCAGCATAGCATCCAACACTGATAGTGACACATCGCAGTCGATCATATTGGAGATGTCAGCAGCAGCTGACGAAACTGTAAGTTAAACTGTGTTGTGAACATTACGAAATGACTGTATATATAGATTACCAACATGATAAACACGTTCAAGGATATAAGACTGAGAGGAAGTACTAGTGAGTGTATTGGAAAGTGACTACATAACTTAAACAAGAACCAGCAAGGAGGCTAACTATAGATACATGTATATGGGCAAGTCAGATGGCACTGAACAAGACGATGAACAGGGATGGGGCGGGGGTGGGGCATCATCTTTCGCATGTGTCTATGCAATTGTCAAGCTAAAAATTACACTGAAATTCAGTCTGAATATTAAACTTACAAATAAGAACAGTTGACAAGTGGTGTAAAAGGGTTGAATTCGCGACCACAGCTAGCGTTGAAACACTTGTCTGTGGAAAAAGGCACTACAATTTTTTCGGGGACAACTTCTGATACAGAATAGAGAACTGTAAACTGAAAGAACACAATAAAAATGCAGAAAATTAACAATCCAAAATGCATTTTGCAGTCATCCCGGAAGTATGCTGAAAATGACAAAAGTTTAATCATGAAAGCACTGATCCACTTTATCTTCCCTTGTAATTATTCTTTAAAATCATACAGACATAAAGAATCTATTAACTAACTGTCAAGTATGCAGACTATTTCTAACTTATATGATTTTGAATAAGTGCATGGTAAAATACTATGCACTGCGTATACACGTTTTCAACAGCTGACACCTCTTTGGTAAATATGGACATGTTCTTCTTCAAACCCGATGTAACATGAACATGTGTTTTGAAATTGTGCAATCTTGTTGATCTTATATTTTCATATTTTAAAGTTTCATAACAACACTGAACTGAATTTAACTGAACATTGTTGATTTAATTCTAAAATTATGCGATCAAATACGTCCAACTTACCCCAAATGATAGCAGCTTTAGGAGTTTCACGTAAATAATTTTGGCATTTTAAATATAGATGTGTATTCGGGTTGAATTCACGACAGTCTAGCTTGGATTCCAGACATCCAGGTCTATTTTAGATCTAGACTCATACACGAACAGTTCTAATGGCTTAGTTAGGTTTTAAAATGAAATGTGTTAGGAGACTCCTGGAACAAAAGTTTAATAGCAGGATCTTTTTTAATTTATCTGCTACATAAATAATCATTAAGTTGTTGGATTTCCCCCGGATATGATTTTGAAAAGTGCATCATAAAAAAAAAAAAATTCAAACAGTTGACACCTAAATATGGACATGTTCTAAAACCCGATACATGATGACATGTGGTCCATAAACCAAAATCTTATATTTTCATGTTTTTTAAAAGTTTCATAACGAACTGAACTGAATTTAACTGAACATTTTTCATTCTAAAATAGTCAAATTAAGAATTTTATCTCCAGCAAGTCAGCCCGTTAACTTAAAACTGTAGACTAGAATAGACTAGACTAGATCACTAGTTTAGTTCGTGTGCACTAGTTAGTTAAAATAAATTAGTTAGTTAAACAAAGCACATGTATAGTAAATAGGGACGCCTTAAACGAGGCTCCAAGTGGATTGGTGATCGTGAATTTCCACCTGTAAAAAAAATTGCTCACATTATGGGCAGGTCACGAGGTGGCGTTGTGAATACTGTAAAATATCTCCCCGATTGAAAACAATTTAACGCTTACCAGGTTGCCTGATTATAGTTACTAATGATCTTCAGCAAATATATATATCAAAACCTCAGATTAAAACTTATCGTTTGATTACATGTAGCCAATATATTTAATCTCTAGTTTGTTATCTCTGACTACGTTCTGTTATTATGTCAAACGTGTGCGTTCCCGTGGAGATACACGTAATAATCATCCCTATGACATCCCTGAACATCCCTGTTCTTATTTGTATCTTTAATATTCAGACTGAATATCAATGTAATTTTTAGCTTGACAATTGCATAGAACAATGTGCGAAAGATGACAGCCCCGCCCCCCACCCCCCACCCCATCCCTGTTCATTGTCTGGTTCAGTGCCACCTCACTTGCCAATAACATGAGCACTGCCCATAATGTTAGCACTCCCTCTATGTTCGAACTGTGCGATTCATATGCCTTAGGCATGACTAGACATGTGTGATCGCGGTGACACATTCACCACTTTCAGGTAGGAAATTCCTGTTTAAATATTCCTGCAATACCACCATCAAAATCGTGTTTGTCAGTTACGGGCAATTCCAGACTAACATGACTTGAAATATTTAAACTAATTAAATTAAAGGTCATTTTCAAGTATCATTTATCGTAAGACATCTATGAAAAGAACTTTCCTAATAGGATTTTGAGAAAGGATTATAAATCTGTAATCGCATTTTATTTGGCATGAAAATTGACCAATATGTGGGGAAAATACCGGTCTTTATAAAAATGGCAGACAAATTGAACCTCGTCGGTTATTAAAGAATATGCTTCTAATGACTGCTGTTTAATGTTTATACAGTAAGAATAATTATTGGGACAGACTAGTATCCAATAGTATTCTGTGTGCATTAGGTCTGATGAACTTAATTACATGAATTTACATTTCAACAGTAAGCTATAGGTCATTCAGTTTTAAGATTTTATTTGTCATCTGCTGGTACTAACTTATGGGCTTGACTATTTTTCAGTGGCGGCTTCCATAGCTTATCACCATTTCCTTAAAACCAGAAGAAGAAAGAAAAAACGATCTAAATCTATATCTTTAGAAGCTCCACCCATGTCATCCACCTCCAGCTTATTATCCAAAGGACCTGTCCGCCTTGTTATTGATCTCTCTAATGTGATACTTGTTACAACAGAAGATGAGTGGAATCAAATTTGGCCTCATTTCAAGGAAGAAGTCTATAAAACCAAGGTAGATTTTAAATGAAATATCAATACATATATCTCATTGTAGGTTAACTTTGTTAAAATTTGGCTTGCCATTTTAATGTAAGCACTAGACATATGGTCTCATTTTGTATTTTATATTGTTCTGTCTATGCTATTAAAATTGTTCAAAAATTGTTCAAAAAAGTTTTACATTTTTGAAAAAAAATTGAACAATTTTTGTGATTAGATACAATAGACAGAACAATATAAAATACAAAACTAGATATTTTATTTTCTATATTCTACGTTATCGCTTATCTACACCACAGTACTAAACTACACATCTACTTTAATGCTGAGGAAATTTACATACTACAAAGTACAAATGTCACCCGTAAAACTCGTGGCACATCACATTGATATATCAATGTCACAGTGCTGGGGTGACAAATGTACATGTAGGGTCATAACATTTTGGCAGGTGCTGGGCCTGGATTGTGAGTGGGTATCACAGCCTTGTCGCGGTGCTGTTGCACTCTTACAGATGGCAACGTCTTTTGGCATGGTTGTTATGGTGAGGCTGTTCATGCTTGATGACATTCCCCCAACACTGCATCAAGTTCTGGCTGATAAGAGGTAAGAGTAAAAATAATGTCCATAGATTTGCATTTATACTCACTGCATAATTTACATTGAAGCTCATCATGTAATTGTAGGATTGATGAATACATTGTAGACATGATTATAAGTGTGATATGTTGTACTCCAGTTACTTTTTTGTAAGTTAAAATAGATAGTAGCAGAATTAAAGCTTAAATGGAAGAAAGGGCAGATTTGAAATTAGCCTACAAAACGTTTTTTAAACATTTTATTTTCACTGAAATCACATTTGTGTTCATGTTTCAGCATCATTAAGACGGGTGTTCAAGTGTTTGATGACGGAAAGAAGTTGACATCTGATTACGGCTTGTTGCTAAGTGGTTGTGTTGACCTGAGACATCTGGCACTAAGGGTGAAGAAAATAAAGGGGTGAGAGATTGTGTAGCAAATATGATAAACATTAACTCTCATCATTATTTAAATAGGATTTCATGCACATATTTAATCTCCAGCACATTTTCTTGTTTGATTTTCATCGATTTTATAAGGAAAATGGGACTAACTATAATGTCTTGCATATTGTTTGCAAAATATCTACAAATATCAAATATCTTCATATAACTTGCTGTTGTCGGTTGCAGAACGCATGGTTATGGCCTGAAGGGGCTATCATGGGCTGTGTTAGGTGTAAAGCTGGACAAAACTGACCACACCGCCCGAAGCAACTGGGAGGCCCAGCCTCTCTCACAGACTCAGGTTACATTGTAGTTCAAAATTTTTAAATTTAAGAGTTAAAACAATGCTATTTTTTAAAATGCAAATGTCTTTGTAATGGCTATTCTTCTACATAACAATTGGAAAATAATTCTTCTGTTTTAGCTGTTATATGCTGCTGCTGATGCCTTAGCTGGTATCTTCATCTTCCACAGTCTGATCAGTCTCAAGAAAGGAGCAACGAGTAAAACAGCTGGTCAAACAGAAGGGATGAACAGCAGCCAGTTTAGTGAGCATGAGTTTTACCAGCTGGTGACGTCATGCTGTCAAGGAATCATTGACATCCCTTTCTCTGGAAAGAACGCAGTTCAACAGAGCAATGGTGGTGCTAGACCTAAATCAGTGAGCAATTACATTTCATGTGGCCATCAAACAAAATTGAAGTGGTTTAAAAAAAATCATTTGGCAATATTATAAACTATGAATCTAGTATCATCTATTCAAAAATATACGTATGACACAACAAATCATAAACATGCACGCACAAAATTACAATGGCCACCCTATCATATTTTCCATCCATTGTCACTAATAGGCCAACTAAACCAACATGAAATGTCTTTGTACGTCCAATCTTTTGATTGCTAGAAATTACTCTGCAACGTGTATTTTTAGGGTGGCGAGTCCTCAGACCAGCAGCGGCGGATCCGTTCGTACATGCCTCGCAACCGGCCGCTGTACCAGAACTGTCGTCTGCTGGCACCTGACGACCAGCTGCTATGTACGTGTGATGAGCGCAAGGCGACGTGGTATGTGGACAAGGGGCTCGCAGGTACATGCTATCAGTGTTTGTTTAATGGTGGGGTCGGATTCTTTGGTTCAGACGAGTAGCTCTTGGTATAACTAATACTGTTGGTAATCATGGGTGTTTATGTTCTTTGCTGTCACTGACAAAGTGGCATTTAAATTGTCTCACTTTTTGTTGTGGTAAAACATTTTGCTTGTAATAAACCAGCTGTAATACACCAACTGAAGTCACCGTCATAGTTAATTTCCTGTAGTGTTTCACATTGATATTATTGTACTCTGTACTTAGAATAAAGCTGTCAATATTCGGTAGTGTTGAATCACATTATTTATGTTATGTTTGGATTACAGTTCATCTCTTAATCTTGAGGTTTAATGTATGATATATATATTTTTTTCAAATTGTAGATAAGGTATCAGATGACCCTTTAACAGTTAAACTCAAGTTTGAACCATCAGGCCGACCAAGAGAAGGCTACCGGAATTACTACACTCAGGACAAGCTCAATATATGTGTGGTGTGTGGTTCGGATGATTCTTACATCCGTAAAAACATAGTCCCTCATGAGTACAGGAAGTACGTTGCCATCATAATTGTGTACTACTGCTTGATATCTATTTGATTTCAAATAAAATAGTGAGTTTTTAAACAAGTATTGATTCTTCTGAAAGTACAACCTACAAGAATATCATTTCCTGGGATTTTTATTACGTATTTCATGCTGATATTAACAAAAATGTAATATGCTAATTTTCTTAGCTCTATGTTATATTTAAAGGTGGAACTAATAATTTTACAACTTTTCCTACATCTCTTTTAATGATTGACCAGTCATAGTTTTTTTAGCTATATGTTATATCTAAAGGTGGAACTAATAATTTTACAACTTTTCCTACGTCTCTTTTAATGATTGACCAGTCATAGTTTTAGCTAATCCACTGTTCTTATGAGCGTTTCTGATGATCGTTTCTGTGTTTGTTTCAGGTGTTTCCCGCCACTGATGAAGGAGCACCGGTCTCATGATGTGCTGCTTGTATGCCTGCAGTGCCACCAGCGCAGCAACACGCTTGACACAGCAGTCAAGATGGACCTAGCACGTCGCTGTGATGCGCCCATGGGTTCTGTGCGTGGCGTCAAGTACAAACGCGACCCACAGCTGTCGAAGTTGCAGTCCGCCGCAAAGTTAGTGCGAGTTGAAAATTTTATGAAAATGAACTGTCTGACCATTGTATTTAATTACATATAACAAATTTTTACAGGTGGTGAAAAGCCGTCGTATTTTTCTGCAATAACTATCTGAGGCTTGAGTTTTTAATACAAGTTCAGCAGAAAATAGAAAAATTGTTGGGTCTTGAAAAGTTTTCATTGTGCTATAAAATGTTATTTTTAGAGCATTGAAGAAGTCTGGTGACAAGTTGCCTGCAGCGAGGAAGGAGGAGTTGGAGCAGATTGTGCAGGACTACTTTGGTGTGGATACTGTCGATCTGTTCTTGTTAGAAAAAGCACTAGCCATAGATAACCTGTAAGTTCTACTGTGATACCTTATTATGATGCCAAAGATGTAATAGCTATGGATATATCTGTACGTTCTACGTCACTCAAATCACAATTTATTAAATTTAACTGGTTTTTGTCCAATCCACACTAGTAAATTAGGTGTTCATATAATTTTGAATTACAATCCTTTTGAATTTTGGTTTTTATATTTCGATTCATAGTACTATCAGTATATATGGATACTTTGCAGAGTATAAGTTCTAGAAATTTTGGTTTCATTAGTAAAATCATTTAGAAGCATCAAGCATAATCTTCACCCATTGTACTTATATAAAGGCAAAAAAAATACACAGCAATGATACAACCTTTATGCCTTTTTGTCAAATCTTTGCAGAATACCAAATGAGGAATTCGTCCCTCATGGTGAGAAGGTTGTGCAGTACATGATCGAACATGAAGGTCTGGTCAACTTTGAGAAGATGTGGCGTGAACACTTCATCAAGACAATGAACCCTCAGCACCTGCCAGACCTGTGGTCCGTGGAGCATCACCATGATGAGCTGGAGAATCTCAACTCTAACCTGCAGGAATACATCAGTGCTGGCAATTGACAGCGGACAGAGGTTTCCATCTGTCATCCCATTTTTGCTAGTAGTCAAAGTATCTATAATGGATAAATTCTGTGATACAGTGAAGGATTTATTCGTTTTTATAATGATATAGAAAAAAGATGTCAGTGATGAGGAATACTGTGCTTGCAATGTGTTGTATGCTCAACAAGAAGAAAGTAAATTGACATGTAGTGTGGAAGAATGCAAATGAACTGGTGTACATGTACAGTGGTTATTAGAGCATGTTATAGTTACTTGAATTATGGTGCTAAAGAAGCACATTTATATTTCATAATTATGATAATTCAGGGTTTACAATTTCAACACATTTGGATGTAACAATCGTCATAAGGACATTTCGATGTGTTTATCTTATAGATGGTATGTTGGTCTTTACTCCTGCCTAAAGTATAAATAATCTGTTCTCAATGAAAATTAGTTTCGATTAACGTGAAACTGCTATTTTTGCGTATATTATGTTATCTAGTTGTTATTTTACTCCTTTTAATCCATTTTATCCATATCATATTTCATTAGATAAGTATACTCTTAATATGAAATATTATATATATTTCAAAATACCTTCCTATATAATACATGCATAAGGGCCAACATGTCGAAGGGTGAACAGTTCGACCATGTTTTGTTTATGTCTTTAATATATGGAAACTTTGTTATTGTTATTGTAACTTTTTAAACTAATTGTTCAAATGCATAATGGCTCACAAAAAGTTCTTCAACTAGTCTACAGGGAAACTGCATTTGACATTTTACTGTAAGATATTTTTGTAAATGAATTTTAATCCACATTCACATAATATGTTTATATTTAAATTAACTTTTGTCATTTATTTATTTTTCTATTTGATATTACTATGTAGCACAGAAGATTTCCTTAATTCATAATTTATAGTACATTGCTATGATACGTTGCTATGATACATTGATACATTAATTCTAAAGGAGATATATCTGTCCAGGATTGACAAGGTTGCAATCTTAGTGATACATTTATTTTTATACCTTAACTTTGGTAGATTTAGGAAAGAGTGTTTAGTTATCATTATACACAGAATTACTCTGACAAAT
Source organism: Streblospio benedicti (assembly GCA_019095985.1). NCBI lineage: Eukaryota > Metazoa > Annelida > Polychaeta > Spionida > Spionidae > Streblospio > Streblospio benedicti. The sequence continues at coordinate 5,414,149 of CM032664.1, forward strand.
GTTTTGAATAGAGCATTACATTATCCATATACAATTCTGCATGTATATGTTGAACACATAGATCGTTAGACTAGAGTTTGATCATGTGCAATGTTGCACACAGTGGGTTTCACACATGCCAAAAGTATACACAAGTGCAGTGAAAGACTACTGATGTCTGTTCAGAATAATGTGATATTTTTTAATCTAATTCTGTCATTCTATAAAACATCCTCTTGTTATGATTTGTGTTTTTGTACATGTGATATAATATGATGAACACCAGTCGCACAATTCGGCTATACACAATTCTATGGTTGTTTCAAATATTTTCATTACTGTAAAGCTAGAAATATTCGTGGCTATTTAATTTTACGGGTTTGATCCATAAATTATTTCGCGGCTATTTAATTTTGGGGGTTTTAAGAATGTAGAATTTTTATACTATTTCAGCTGAATTTTTTCAGGGGTTTTTTAAGTGAATTTTTATACGAATATTTCAGTTTTCAAATGTTTTCATTATTTGAACTTGGTGTAAGACTTTGATTTACATTAATGTTGCTGTGGATAGTTATAATGTGAAAAAAAATTGTTAAAAAAAAAAACGTCTTAATCCCATGCTTCTTGAAAAATGAATGTATGTTAAGTTGTTTGGCCAATTTTTTAGTGATCTGGTATATTACTTGGAAGTATTGGTATGAATAAAGATGAAAAGAGACGTGCTAATTTTTTTTTTTCTTTTTTGAAAGTGTAAAGTGTAATAAATGATATTTATATTGGCAAACGAGAACTCCCATTAGTTGTTTTGCATGTTACAGTGACGTTTGCTCAAAATAGATAATATAATATTTTCGTACAATATCCATGGCCATCCCAGACTATTTCTTTCACTGTGTAGATAGCAACTCGTGGCCGTAATGGAAAAATAGCTGTTTGCATTGTGAATGCGTTCTAAATTTTATCTAACGTTATGACTAAAATCTTATAAATAACAACTATTTATTTTGAATAGAAAATATTAGATGACATTTCATCGTATAATTGAAAAACTAATAGAATGTAAAGTTTTTATCTATTCTTTCTAACTTATTTCTAAATTTTGTATTAAGTGTATAAGAAAGAAATTGAAAAGGCACTGTATTATTGCAAAATATGGTTTTATAAAAATTATCACTTTAAATACAGATGTTCACAGTGTTGTGGTTGAAAAGTAAATCTTCTCGTAGGTTAACCGTTTAGGATATCATATTAATCGCCATGGCCCATTATAAAGGGGATGTTAAAGAGGGTGGGAGAGCAATGATTCTCATGAAGAAAAGGCAGAAGGAACAAGAAGAAATGGAACTTAGAAAGAAGAAAATTGAAGAAGATTTAAAGATTGGAAACATCTCCAACAAGTTTGCAGCTCACTATGATGCTATTGAGCAGAAACTTAAAAGCGATACCATTGGTAAGTCCTAGAATTTTTATCAGTGTTAAAATGTAGATCAAGTTTTTTTTATCTATGGGTGTCATATCTCAGATCCAGATGTTCGAGGAAGTGCTGAAGACTCAAGTTAATTTGCAGTGCCAGTGCTCAAGTATACACTGGCACTCTCTTTACTGTTTATAATATTAGATCTTACCTACTATTTTTATGGTGTTAATTATAAAGAGACAGACCATAGTACATTCACTGTCAAGTAGTTTTGTCCATTACTTCTCATTATAACAAAATGTATACCTTGAAGATGGACGTATAGTTTAGCAATTTTTTAGGGTGTCCGTAAACTTGAGCACTTGCTGCCAACAACTTGAACACCTCCTCTACATGTAAACATCTTTATACTAGTATTTTTAGTGTCCACGTCAGTGAACATATATTCAGTACATTTTAGTCTAATCCAGGGTTAATGATCAATATGATATTCCATGTCAATCATCATGAGTACATCTTTTATTCGTAGGTCTGGTGTCGCTGGAGGAAATGCGTGCAAAACAGGAGGTGATCATAAAGGCAAGAGAGAAGCAGATGGCGGTTAAGGCTAATGAGGCGAAACTCAGCGAAGAACAGCAGATAAAAAAGCCAAAGAAACACAAGCAGAAACCTTCAGCTGCACTCTCTTTTGATCCAGATGAAGAATGTAAGTGCATGTACATGCTTGTCACGAATAATTTGTAGTGATCTGACATTAGACAATGGAAAAAAAATATGTTTCTAGATCATGTTGAAAAATACACAGGACGTAAATGATTATTTTTTCAGTGGAGGAAGAAGAAGAGGAGGTGGTGATCCCAAAGAAGAAGCGGCTAGGGATGAACCCGGACGTGGACACAAGTTTCTTGCCTGACCGCGACCGGGAAGAGGAGGAGGCCAAGCTGAGGGAGCAGCTACGTCTCGAGTGGGAGGAGAAGCAGGAGCGCATCAAAGCTGAGGAGATCGACATCACTTACAGCTACTGGGACGGCTCTGGGCACAGGTGAGCAAGGCGGGAATAACATTGTGCCAGTAGTATTATGATTTTTTCTGAAACGATTAACTTTTAACAAGATTTACAATTCAAACAATAATAGCTTTAAAATTATTATTTTACAGTAGAAATTTACATAAATATTTGTTTATCATATTGTTATTGTTCGCTCTTGCATATGTATGGGCGTACATATTTTTCTTAACTTGAAATTTCATAATGCTGTAAAATCTTATCATTGCCAATAGTTGTTTTGAAAAATTAACTGCCAACAAAGCATCAGTTTAAAGATATTTTCCATAACAGAGTCAATCATAACTTTTACTTTCATTGCAGACGAAATGTGAGAATGAATAAAGGCCACACGATACAACAATTTCTACAGAAGTGTCTAGAAAACCTGCGCAAAGAATTCAACGAATTGAAAATTGCCTCCGTGGACCAGCTAATGTATGTGAAAGAGGACTTGATTATTCCACAGCATTATTCATTTTACGACTTTATCGTGACAAAAGCACGTGGTAAAAGTGGCCCCTTGTTCAACTTTGATGTGCATGAGGATATTCGCATCACAAATGATTCACGAGTGGAAAAGGACGAATCCCATGCGGGGAAAGTGTGTCTACGGACCTGGTACGAAAGGAACAAACATATTTTCCCAGCGAGTCGGTGGGAGCCTTATAATCCTGAGAAAAGCTGGGATAAGTACACAGTGTCTGATAAGGAGGCGGCTAAGATTACTGTCAAGTAAAGATAGGTGGAGAATATGTTAAAAGATTAAATTGACTGTTTCTCGGAATGTATGAACTTTGGATGGCGCAAGTCAATCTTTGTTTTAGATGAAAATTCGCACACAGTTGAAAGCGATTTTCAAAAGCTTTATTTGTTATTGTTTTAATGTTAAGTTAGCGGGAAATATTTAATCCATATAAATTACAAATGTCATGATATGTACTATCAATTGCATTTGTATTTTGTAGGAACTTTTTGATATGCTGTATTCAACCATATTTCGTATTTCTTTAAAAGTAATTATATTTCTTGATGGACATGATTATTTTTTATTTCAACTCACAATATGACAACATGTCCAGTTGATTTTTGTTATATGTAGAAGATAAGCAGGTAATAGTAATAATAATTGAATCATGAATATGACAATAATCATTTCATGTATCATGTATTTGAAATTTTGATGAATGAAATTTATGTGGAAATCATTTGAAAAGTTAAATAAAAAATTCAAGAAGTTTGTTGTAGTTAAAAAAAATGGTTACATTGCATTGATAAGAAAAATAGATGAAAACTTCATTCTATGTTCATTGATACCACATTCCTCAATTCAGTCTAGGCTAGGCGTAGTGGAAAGAGAACAGAAATCATCTCTCCAGAACGTGTTTTGTCTTTATCATAATGATTATTAATGAAATAGATATTATTATGAGGCGTCCATGATTTACAATAAATTAAGCTGGCGTTTTTCTAATGACCATTGAGGTACTGGTAATTATTTATAGCTAGGAGTTGTGAGGTGTTAGGATTTGATCTTTCCATGTAAAAAATTTATGACCCCATCCACTTTATTTTTATTTACCAATAAGCCGCCCCACCCCCTAATTTTTCAATGCTGACCAACCAATGGTTTTATTTCATATGATTTCATATGGCTTAACAGTACGACCTACTGCATTGTAGTCCTGTGATGATTTTGTCTTTTTGTATAATTTATGCATATTCGTAGTCTAATTGAAAGGAAAGAAATTCAGCAAATTATATTAACATTTGTGTTTGTTGTAAACACAATATATTAAAGTAATCAAATCCAAACATTTTATAGTTTATTTTGATAAAACAAACTATAACATCAAACATTATAGCACCAATTATTTTCAAATATTCACAAATTACAAAACAATTATAACACACAAAATACATCAAATTACATGTACGTATCTGGTATTTACTATAAAACTAGCTTATTTCGTGGCTAATAAATTTCGCAATTTTCATCTCTAAATTATTTTGTGACTATTTAATTTTGCGATGTCTGTCAATCCTAGACCTACTTTGCATAAGCTACTAATGTTTGCTGACTATTAAGTTAAATTGTGTGAAAACATTTCTAGATTTACAGTATACAAGATGACTTACAAAAATGCTGTGGCGTCATCTCTCATCCATTTAATAACGTTTAGTTTTGTTCATTAACAATGTCAATGAAAACAAATTCAATAATGTTTTCATCTTCTGCAGAAATAAAATCACAAGGCTATACGTTTTTTCTAAACGTAACGTTTGAAGGTTTGCCAATGAAGGTCTATCCAATATTCACATATTGTAAGTCATGTGCTCAAAATAAAGTCGACTCGAGGAAGTCCATATGACATTCAACAGTGCATGTTTTCATACATTTTTACTTTTTAAGCACATTGCGTTTTTATTTGAAGTTTGCATAATCGTCATACTGCTGGACATATGTCTGTACCATTTCATGCAAGAACTTGTATTGAATCTGAAAATGAAAATGCATATAATTCATAAGTATAACTTTTCCAATCAATCAATATAGTTGTTACAGCGCAATGCTAGGAATCTGCAAGACATTTGCTCTAACTTAATTACCATGGAAGAGATGAAGTTCGTTCTTGCCGTCTTGATGTGCTTAACAGATGTGAAAATATCCACTTCTTGTTCCACTCGCAGCTTCTGTACAATGTGCAGACAAGCGCACAGGAGGCCAGTTCTTTCTATGCCATCCCTACAGCAAAATATATAGGGAACAAACATGATACACATCATTACAAAATTGTATATATGAGAACTATTTATTATTTTATGTGTCTCTAGAAGCAAAAAATTAAATATTAAAAAAAAATATAAGACTTTTTACACCATGACACAATACGTTTAACTGGCCAGATGGAAAGTAAATAATATTATGTGCGGAAAAAAGGTAAATAGAATGGAATACATTTGTACTCACAAACAGTGGATGATGACCGTGTGGTCACCCTCTCCATACGTCTGCTGCCATCTTTCCACAAGGTCAACCAGATTGCACATGATCTCTGGGTCCGGGAGGTCGCGGTCCGCTGGCCACGTGTCATTTATAACAAACTGACGAATTGGGATCTCTGACTGTAAAAAACGCAACATACAATAGGTAGGACTGCAATATGATATTCCATGCCAAACATTACCACCTTCCAATAGCAGTTCAATAGCGTGCAAATGCTATGACTGGATAGCCTCTGCAAGTGTGTGTTATAATCAGTGGCAGATCCAGGAGGGGGGGGCGGGCTCCCGGTTCCTCCCTAAGATGGACGGTTTTGATAAGGGGTGACCCAAGCTTGCGCATCCCCGGGCCGGCGCATTCGTGCCTTTGGCACTCATTGAACGGTTCCGGGCCCCCCGTTCCTCCATAATCCTGGATCTGCCACTGATAATGGTCCTGATAGCAGTTGATAGCCGTCAGATAGCTTCCCAGATGAGACACGTTGTATCTCATATATCCAAAACTCTTGCATCCTTTAAATCCCAACTAAAGCACCATTTGGTTAAGGAGGCCTACAAGCGTGCATGAACATTAAGTGGAATTTACGCTATATAAATTGTTTTGTATTGTATTGTATATCTGAAATATGAGAGTCATCACATTATTGCTCCCACTTTTCTGTAAAATGTCCAATTTTCTTTAGTTTCTTACCTCCATGATTTTCTAGCAGGGGCTAGACAACTGCCATACAACTTCGCACACCTCAAACCTGTCCTCAAAAGCCACTAATTTCTGTTTGTGTAAATCGTGGTGGTAACGGGACATGGTTGGGGGTGACCGGATATTTTGAAATATCTGTCCTTTCTAAATGTTGGGTTTTATTTTTGTAAATTAGTCTTATGTGTAAATCGTAATGGTAACGGGAAATGGTTGGGGTTAACCGAATATTATCATTTCTATTCTATATATTATGATATATTATATATATATTATCATATTTATTATATATATATTATTTACATATATATTCTATATGCATGTATAGTTTTCTCTAGCAGTTCGCATTCAGTTTTAATTTATTTGATAATCATTAGAGGAAAAAAAATTACAATATGCTACCACTCAGAACATATCATGACTTATAAAAAATATTAAATTCTTTTACTAGTTATTGATATAGAACCAAGTGTGGGAGTAATGTAATGCCTCAATGTCCACAAAATACGAAAATGAACTGTTTGACATAGGTATTGGGATCATTTGAGTAATGTAAACGCAATAATGTTAGGGGATTCACTTACCGAATATGTTTCTTACATGGACCAAGCTTTAAATATAAGGCATATTGGGTTGTTTTAAAGTTATAGTACAATATGTAGGAGTAACCACTTTTAAGGACAATGTGGAACAACACCGTGATGAATCTCATGCCAATTTTCATGCCATGATAGCCTGCGCAGGCTGTGCTTGGCGTATTCAACAACAAAATTATCTTTGATGGTTAATAGTGACTAAAATTATGATTAATTTAAAGTATCAACTAACCTCATATTTTTTCCAAGAACAAATTTTAAGCAAGATTTTAACAGTTTACAGTCTTAGGTACATTAATTAATATGATAAAAATACAACTACAAACATATTTTATTTGAGAACTTTGGAGCTCAGCAATGATTTGCTTTTAAAACAATAACAGTAAATAACCTACATCAGAATCATGAGAGAGTGTCAAGTCTCGAATAAGGATTCTGGGATGCTGTTGGCTCAAATCAGTCAGAGTCACCTTCAGGGATTCAAAGGTCACAGATGATCCCACTTTACATGGCCAGTAGACACCACATGTCTGGAAGTCAAATGTAACATTTACCTACATGTTAACTTCAGCATATCAACATTGTTCATCTTTTCATGACTAAAATCTTTTGTCTACCTCATCCATATCTTTCTCTTCATTGAGCATGACAATACAGTTTGCATTATGGTCGTTGACGAGTCTCCAGATGTCTGCCACAGTATTGGGCAGTGGCGCCTGGGTGGCCAATAACCCGTACTTACTGGTGTAGCTCTGTAATTTAAGATGTAATGCATATATGATACAATTACCAAATTCAAATTTTTATTATATATATATATTTAACATTTTGTACTCACACTAACAAATACAGCATTGATGTAGTTTGTTCCATCATTTGAAAGTGTTCGTAAATAAGGTCTGCACGCATCACCTGGAAAATTAAATGCTTTTCAAATTTCTAATTGTAGCATTAGGAAAGTGATTTTTAAGTTTAATACAAAAAAATATGTAAAATGACAGATCTATTTGTTGTCTAAAATACAGTGTATCACTCATAATTATATACTGTCATTAACAGTGACAGTTGAAGTTTTGAGAGCTTTGATTTTCATAATCGATATCCAGTGTGCTCTTGTGACTCACTTGCATAAAGTTCAGGGAACCTGTTTTTTGTGATGTTCTCAGGCTTCAGTGCAGTGTCATCACCATCCTGAGGTTGAAACGTCGCAAGGATCTGTAAAGATTCAAATCAATTCATTATAATAGGTGAAAATTGATTGATGCTATACAATTATGCATATGATTAAATTATTTTGATAAGAAAATCATATTCAAACATATGGTAGCAATCTTTGTTTATGAGCTAGTTTCTTATTGACATTCAAAATATTGAATAAATGAACCTTGAATTGCCTTTCTAGTATTGACATACATTCTCCACCCTTCTTGGAACTCCATTGTTTGTAAGTAAATAAAAGCTTGTCTGTTGTTATTGAAGTGTTTCCTGTCTCAATAAGTTCTACCAGAGTATCGTACACAAAGATGTACTGGTCCTGAAATTAGTGTTTAAGGCCTATTAGTTGATAGTACAGACGAATCACAACATGTTAAAAATACATTTTTTCTGAAGTCACTGGAAACATCATACATCACTGCCAAATAATAACTGCACGTAAGATAAGAGAACTACATCAATGTACACTCACCTGCAAATACCCACACACTCCTTGGTACACCTTGCATAGCTTTAACATAGCTATACAAGAGAGAGCGTTACGTTTTATATATGAAGATGAAAATAGTAGTTATGAAAAACTGTTAAAAAATCTAAAATGCCTTCACTTAAAATTAGAAGGATGCGTTATCTTGCCATACAGGTTTTTAAAATTATTAATAAACAATCACCTATTTATTTACATGATTTGGTCAATGTTAAGAATATAAAATATACTTTTAGATACAAGAATCTATTAGAAGTGCCAAGAATAAGAACAACAAAGTATGGCTTGCACTCACTGCGCTATGCTGTGCCAAAAATTTGGAACGAACTTCCAAATGATTTTAGAGTGTCAATGTCATTAAATGAGTTTAGGGGTGTTATTGGAAAGTGGGAAGGTGATAGTTGTAAATGTTCATTTTGTAAATAACTTATCTATATAAATTTATTTTAGTGTATAATTTGTAATTGTATATGTATGTATTGTCGGTTTTAAAAGCTCTGTAGAGCTTGTGTTATTTGTCATAATGTACCGACTTTTAAATGAATATTACTTGACTTGACTTGACTTGAACACTGAGTGGAGTATTAAGCAAGCCTTTCCCTTTATCTTTGTCTTGAACATTCGAACACAACAGTATATGGACTAGAGGCCATTCTTAAAATGCAGATTAACTGTGTATGAAACATCAACAAACCTAGAATGTGGATCACATACCTGTGTCTCAACCAGGTAGACCTATCAGTGGCTGAGCTACAAAGAAGACCTACCAAAGTCTGGACCATGTACATCCTCTGGGTCCTCATCAGATTGACGTAGCCAAACACGTCCACCTGTTTCTCGGCCTCCGCCTGCTGCAGCAGATAGTCCAGGGCCAGGTATGTGCCCGTCCGGCCAACACCAGCACTATAGTGGATGATAATACACTAATGGTGACACAGATCAGTATGTGGATGATAATACACTAATGGTAACACAGATCACAAACTCTAATACAAAAACACTGTTATCATATGTGTTTGAAACTATAAATTCTTTATAGAATTGCACGATGCAGCATCAGTTACCTGCAATGTACTAGCAATGGACCTCTAGCTCCACTGTCATAAGATCGAACCCTCCTTTGGAATTCCATTAAAGTGAATGCATATTGTGGAGTCGATTTGTCTTCCCATGATGTAAAGTGGAAATGCATCACTTGGCCATGTTTGCAAGCCTTCAAGGTGAATCAATAAGTAATTAATATTATGCAAACTATAGCAAACTAGCAACAACATAAATGTATTCTATAACTTTGTCCGAATTAGTTTCTCGACCATACTTCACACATTTTTATTCTAATAGAAACTATATGAATATTTGGTAAAGATGTCCAAACAATAATTTACATAGATTTTGGGAAACACACTGAAATATATAAGTCTACAAATTATTTACATAAATGGTTATCATTCTCATCTGATATCTCCTGTATGAATTGAATCAAAAATTGCAAAAATTGCTTTATGCACGTTTTCAGTGCCGAAGCAGATATTGACAATCCAAGGAGGGTGTTTCAGCACCGAAAATGTAAATAAGCATTTTTTACAAATTTTGATTCAATTCACACAGTTGATATCAGACGAGAATAATGATCATGAGAAGAACTGTTGCTGCTCAACTATTCAATTTAACGAACAGATTTATTTAGCAGGGGTGTCTATGATTCCGCAAATAAAGCATGTACATTTACAGCTTAGAGGTCATACATGTACGCAGTTAAATATGAAAACCACACCATTAATGCTAAATACACACCATAGTTATGAATGTACATAGCATGTACATTATAACTGACCTCTTTAGACACGGATAAGATCCTGATGGTGTAGTCTGCGTACTTCACAACACTGACCGTGGTCACCGACACGTGGCCGTACTCATGGCTCTCTCCCACTTTGTCCGGCCAGTAACGCTCGCACTTACGCTGGAATAATTGAGATGTGAGTCATTCACTCTATACATGTACATAATTCTTTACCAGAAGACAATATGTAAAGTTTAGTTTGAAAATAGTCATTTCTCTTCAAAATTACCCCTAAATTATCTCACAATTAGAGTGATTACCTTTCCATTTTCTACCTCGCTGGTAACCATGACAATTCTGTTTGTATTTATTTGCCAAATCAATCGCCACATGTCGTTGACTGTATTTGGTTTGGGACCTGATAAAATGCACATATATTTCATTAGTGTTCAAATCCTGGCCCCATTCAAACTTAAAAGGTAGTGAAACGCAACCATTTATACCAGATATGCACATCGCCAATATCTTTGAATGCTAACATTTATCACTAGTATATTTTATCACTAGGATCGTTTTTTAAACATGTGCTTAAAAATTCATTGATTGTAAATCTCCATGTGGCTAAAATTGATATAAGCATGCACATGCACAAAAGTAAGCAATAAAATGGCAAAGAGTTTACCTTGAGCTGCAACATATGCTCTTTCTTTATCTTTATAACCCTACAATGGTAATATCAGAAATACAATCCTCCCCAAAACTTACAAAAATAAAATAACAAATACATAATAAAAGGTCATAAACCAACTTGTGATTATAGATCACGTTTAGACTAGACAGTGCTGAAGGAAACAAAGTGCACATGTACATGTATAGATGCTAAGACATACTCACAGTGATGTAGCTGGCATTGATGTAGTCTGAGTTTTCATCTTCGTCTTCTGTGGCCAGAACAACACGGCTGCGGTCATCTGCAGAGGAAGTGATATATTCCACTAATGGCTCCCACTAATAAACTCAACGTTATCATCCATGGCGAAAAATTTAGCATTCTTATAGAAAGTATTATAAACAAATACTTGTACTGTACAACATATTACTAAAACTAGCGTGATAGCTTCATGTAAGAATAATTTTTAATACAAAGTTCATGCTCAGTTAGAAAAGATTTGAAATGTTATACTAACATGCTTTTATATTCTTGTATCTGTTTTTGAGAATATTTTTCTCCATGGATCCGATTTCAGTGGAGACAGTGTCGCCACTTCGAAGTAACTGCAGACAAGAAATAAGAATGCAAAGGCCAGGATTCCAAACATGTGTAAAACTTGAAACACAGCCAATAAACTCATATTTTAGATACCTCATATTCATTTTTAAAACCATTTTTCAGCACTCTCATCCTCTCCACATGAGCAGCAAGCTCGCCATTAGGTATTGGTGCTGGGGTCTTCGCTCTAGAGATGTTCTCATACACACACTCTCCTTCAGGCTCCGCTGGTTGACGAGGGGCGACAGGTGGACCACCTCCTGCGACTGGGCTCGTGTTGACTGTTGTCACTATATTGTAAATCATAGAAAATATCTTATTCAAGTAGCCTCCCAGTGATGCGGAAAGTACATCACTGAAGTGGAGGGGGTGGAGAGTGGGGGGCACTAGCCTTTATAGTGTACCCGGGGTGGGGAGTGGGTGAGAGGGGGGTTCCACCGGACATTTTATATCTTGGGTGAAATGTACTAAAATTTTGCAAAGCATAAGGCTTAAAGTGCTGATTTTCCTACCTGAAGGGGTGCCTAGACATGGGGGATGAATTTAGTGTGCTGATCAAGAGCTAAATTAGACCTATCAAGTACTTGGATCATGATGTGCTGGTATTTAGGGTCGAAATCGTTACCCATTCCGGTGGCGCCTCCCTGATGGCAAAATGAATTAAGTGCCCCCGCACCCCCCCCCCCGGGGGCCGGCCTGCACCCACCAGGGCTCCTCTTCAATGAATTTAAAGCTAACGCAATGCTAAATTGTATCTGAGAATATTGACTTCAGTGCTACATTTTAGGCCCCCATTTTAGAAGTGTGGACGACCAATTTACCAGTTATTGACCAATTTAGCTTTGAATACATGCTACTTATTGATAAAGGCATTGATAACAGTATCACTTACCTGCATTATGTGCTTGTTTTCTGGTATTCTCATAGGGATTCTCAGGTAAGCCTTTCAAAGTCAATGAATTCTTCTTATAGTCTCCTTGTCGCCGATGTCTATCAATTAATATTATCTTATAAATTCAATGCTACATGTGTTTATCTTATCTGTATTTAGAAGGCTGAAAACCACATTATATTCTCATTGAGTAAAATTGTCTATTTTATATGAAAACACATTTGAACACATGAAAACACATAAAGTGCTCAACCCTCTTAACTCAAGAGCAACAATTTTTGTTGGACTCGATTCTATTTATCAGTTCTCAAAGCTTGTATATTATGTGACTTCTCATTTATGTAACTCCATGACTACTAATATGGAGCATGATCATGAAACTCAATTGGTAATTGGTAATATTAGATTTCTGTTTTCAGGAAGAGAATGTTGTATCAGTATTATGTATTTTGTAATTAAAATTATGTTAATGTTAAACTGATTGTTGGAGAGCCTGACAATGTAATGTTACCTAAGGATCAGTAGCACGACCGCAATAGGCACAATGACAAAGATGATGATCACAACACTCACTACGGCCTCATGAGGCATGGTAGTCGTGGTCGTGGTAGTCGTGGTAGTCGTTTGCGCCACAGCTTGATTAGAATGTTTAAACCTGCTTTACACATTAGCGAATTCTGCCTACATAGCTGCACGTGCAATGGCAAACTGGCAAATTCGTCAGAAAATTTTGAACATGTTCAAAATTTGTTAACAAATATACTGGTTAGTTTAGGTTTGTTGCGAATAGTTATGCTACGTTTATGAATCGTAGAACATTTGCACATTTTATTCAAATTCGTCAGGAAATTTTGAATATGTTCATATAGAGATTAAATGCAGAGAAATTGAAACAAATTTAATTTTGTGAAACACAATTATTACCTATAAACTGTACGTATTTTGTTGCCGCACCATATTCTTGACCCATGTTGTTATATCTAGCTGTGGTTATATTGCGGAAAGGGACGACCCTAAATTGGTAGAGAACACCATACTCCAGATCGTATACAGAACTGGACGCTTCATGAGAATCTGCAGTGTGGCTTCTGATTGTTACAATTGTGACATTCTCTTCTGCTTTTTTATATTCCATCTGGTAGAAATAATAGTCTGCGTCTGTGACATCAACCAGCGTTTTCCATGTGACGGTCACGTTGTGCTCGGTCATTGTTGATATGACTGGCTTGTAATCCTCAGCAGACATATCTGGGAGAACTGCAAGAACATTGATGTAATTTGTCATAAACATAGGCTTACTGGCATATGTTTTCTTTCTGATGATATATAAAAATAGATTTACATTAATTAAAGAAAAAAAGAGAAATGTGCAACCACGGGTACAGACACATAGCTTCAAGGCTTTCAAGTTGATTTAAGCGCCATGTGGAGCCAATAATATGTAAACCCTACAAAATAGAGATTATATATCCCACTTTTTGAAAATGCTGCATCCGGCTGCGAGTGACAACCCCAGTTCTGTGGCAATATAATGTATGATGCCAAAGAACTAAGTAATGTGCCCCTAGTTTTGCTGGGTGCAAGAGGCGCGCACATATATCAACTCTAATATAAGACTAAACAGTTTAATGCGTATAACAGAGCAACTAGGGCTAGGAGCAGGAGCTGTATCTATATGCTATGGTAGTATAAAAGATAGTCCTTGACACATACAGTTAGTTCTAACTTTACAAGGAAAGTGGGGAGACTCATTACTAACCAATCTGAGTGGTACAATTAGCACCCACGAACCAGTCTGGACAGCCTGACCTGCACCTGCCGTCTACCACGTCACATGATTCAGACACATCACGGCAGTTACATTTGGATTTACATTCAGCACCATAAGTAGCATTGGGGCAGCCTGGAAAGACAATCATCATATATATTCTTCCTTTAGCCATCTTTGGTCTTGTCTCTATAAGTGCAATGGTTACCCGGTATTTGTTTTACCGGTAAGACTGTAGATGGGTCAAAGCTATAAATGGATCATTCTATCATTCCGTGCAAAAATCACCGCCAATAACCCACGCTGATTGGTCAATCAAATTCTGCGATGGAAAACACGCTCCAAAAAAAAACCACGGCGCTAGTCTAAACTCCTCACAATATCAATATAGTATTCCTGTCACTTTTTGCAACAGTTTTCTTCAATTGTTTTAGACTAATGAATTTCTGGATTTCGCTGGGTTTGTACATTTGTTTGACTGGCAATGAGAATGTTAAATATGATTTATTTTAAAATAAAATGGATGCATTAGTCATGATAGAAAACAAGCTACTCGATTCCTCAAGTCGCAATGGATTGAGCATGCTGGCGTCATGATTTTTGAATGGTCAGGCTACACTGAATAGTATCAAATAAAAAAAATTGGGTGAACGGATCATCTTTGGAATGGTCGAGCAGCACTGCATTAGTTTCAGATAAAAAAAAATGGTGAACGGATCATCTTATCGAGCAGCACGACATTATTTTTGGAATATAATAGACTAAATCCCGGACTAGATAAAAAGTGCTCAAAGGGCACAGCGTCTATATACAATGTACTAGTATTTGAATTCCAAATACCTGTAGTTTGATGTATTACTTGGGATTGGATGCCATCTGTCTCTTGTCTGTTTTGATATTCGTCAGTGTTTATATTTCTTGAAGGCACAATCCTAAAACTGTAAGTCTTGTTGAATTCCAGATTGGAAATTGTCATGGAATGTTCATGACCGCCTTTGTCATGATTCACTGTTACTGAAGATTCTGGTTCTTCCTCTTGTAGATTCCAATATTTGACCCGATAAAAGTAGAATCTTCCATCAGGTACTGCACGTAGCCTTGACCAAGAGATGTTAACACTATGGTGGGTATAACTAGACACAGAAGGTTTATATTCAGACATATCTGGCTCACCTGAAGATATAAAATGAAAAAAAGAATCACCCATTTCTATCGTAAACAGTGGGTGTGTGAAACAACAGCAGTATAGGCATCATCAATGTAAAACAAGAACAAAATAAAACCATTTTTATGGCAAGAAATACAAGGAAGGAAGGTATTAAAATATAAATGCTCTACACAGTCTGATACAGGTCCCTTTAAAGAGCAGTAGGGTCTATATTATCTAATAAAGAATAATGGTGATGAAAAAATTGAAATATTGTGTAATTTAAGTGGCACCTACTTATGTTCACTTTACAAGCTCCTCCAACAAACCAGTCCGGGCAACCAGATGTGCATGATCCATTTACAATGTTACAGCTTTCCTTAGTCTCCCGACAGTGGCATTTTTGTTCACAATTCACACCAAAACGACCAGCAGGGCAATCTGAAGTGAAATGATTAATACTCTTTCATCTAACAATATATACACACCAGTCCGAAGTAAACTTTGTAAGATCATCTCTATTTTCTTGTAAGACATTTCCATGCCAACTTTGATTTCCAAACACCCATTGTTGCTATACGCCACACCATCATGGTGCGTTATTGCACGCCGCAGCTGTGTGTGATACAGTAAATATTTTCCATCCTATATTTGATTTCTTCACCACGTAACCGCGGGAAATTGTCGAAATCAAGAGAAACTTGGCGGCATTGTTTTGATGAGTTTCGCCTGAGTTTTGTGAGTTCAAAAAGTAGTTTCACTCAAATTATATGGATTTTCACGAAAATGACGTGGATATTTGCCACAAACGAAGGTCGCGTGGTATCGCCGATTATTGGTTCATTTCACTTTGTTTTGTCAAACGACCAACCTTGGAAGCAGTCCGGCCTTCTTTTCCCTTCAGGACACCGGTCACAGCCATTCTGAGTCGTGCATGAAGACGAAGGACACAGAGAGCAGCCTGTGAAATACAAAAAAGATGTTAATCAATAGATAGATACGCCCTACATAACGTGTGTACGCGTAGGTGTGTGTGCGTGTGCGTGTGTACATCATATAGTTTCTGTTTCTATTTGTTTGCTTTGCAAAAGCCCTTCTGGTATGGCGGTTCATTTTGGTTTTTGTTTTTTTTTTTTTTTTTGGGGGTGAGGGGGGGGGGGGGAGCACTTAGGTGTGCGGATCCCAGCGGCCAAGTCGGGTCATGTATTTCAGCTTCCCAGGCCAGGGGGTCCTCGATGTAGGTAGTAATGGGTCTTTAGAATAAATAATGTGCTGTCATATTGATGAGAAAATATACATACCAAAATATTTCCAACCCATGACGACAAATTCACATATGTTGATAATATCATCATTTACATTTTTTCTGGGGTCGTTCACCATGCTGATGTATCGTCCCACCAGTGGACTCTCACACACTAGAGTCTCGTGACTTCCTTGGGGTATCGGCGTACTGTTACGGTGAGCACATAGTTCTGAGTTTTGTCGGTCGGATGAGTCATTTCCAACTTTGATAGAGAACAGCTTCGTGCGTTCATATTCGTCTGAAATTATGAGAGTCAAATTTGCCAATCAAGTGAACAGAGCTGCACATACTGGTACATCATAGTCATCATTTGATGTGTTGGTTTGCCGTTTCGGTTTGTCTAAACCCTACGGATCAATTTGGTAATATAATAGTGCGTGTATCCATTTGAAAGCCTGCTTTACACATAAGCGAACTTCCGCCGGCGTACACTGGCATATATCCTATATATTAATAAGCTAATTTTTGTTTTGTTCGGCATATCTCCTTTTAACTTGACTAGCTGGACGCCATCTGACTACAGGAGATCGTTCATGGTACTGTGTAGTTTTGCACGAATATGTTTTTATTGTCAAAATGGCCCTGATGGTTGTTAATTAGCGGCTTTTTATAACAAAAAAGCAGACAGTGGCAACCATGACAGCGTCATGTGGAGTAGTGTTCATGTCATAAACTGCCAAAGGCGTCACATTTCGGATACTACTAGTAGGGATTACCACCACTTTAATGCTGAATTGGGCTATGTGCTACATTAGAACCTTCAATCAAGATTTCTATAACTACGCCACCCTATTAAAGATGATTTATAACAGTCCCAAGTCTGGGGAAAAGGCAATTGCCAACGTATAAAGAAACCATCCCTATATTAAACCAAAGCCAGTCCTTGGGCAGTCTTAATGGGATGTTCTACTGAAGTGTGGTGTCAAATATGTGCCATGGACAGCATTATTCCCATTGGACCATAGACACCAATTTTTATCTCATAGCTTTACATATTAGATGCCAAGTGCATTTTCAGTAATCATATCATACTTGATAAATTCTATGGCTGCTCTCAGTTACAGACAATGAAGTGTGCCAATATTATTTATTTTTTATTTGTATGTACTAACTAACGACAAAGTGGTCATCCCAATGTTATTTAAAGAATCACCCATGCCCACAATTTGCACAAGGGTGGGTGCTGGAGAAAAGAATGCTGTAACAAACAGATACCATCTTTACCCTATAAGCCATCTTTTAGTGTCCATGGAAGGCATTATACATAAACACTAACTTTTCCTACCTTAGCTGTGACTAAAAAATGACTTTTACTTCAGACCTAATTGTACAACACATGGCCGGAGTGACTGTTCCTGTAGTCACGCTTTCAGGATTAATATAATTTATTACTATTATGGTTGGCCGTAAAGACAGAACCTTAAGTATTAAAAGGACTATATATGTGTATTGTGTAAGTATCAAAAATGTGTTTGTATCAGGGCTTAGTGCAATTGTATGGGGCCCAAGCAGGATGAATGAGGTTGGTAATGTTAGTACCGGTGTGTGCAACTAAGTCATGGGTACTGTCAGGATGGAAGCATGCCATATATCAGGACTTGGCGACATCAGTGTCAAATTTGGGGCTGAAAATTTTCAAAAAAGGAGGACGATGGGTGGAGTGGATGGTGCAAAACCAGTGGTGAAGCCCCCGAACTAGGTAATATATATTTGTTGTTAAATAGTGGTCTGGGAGGGGATGTTGGCAGGTACTATCAGGAAGTGGGTGGTGTCAAAATGCGTCTTCACATTGGTGAGTGGCCTTTATTTTTTATTTTTGATGATTGGTGTCTTGACTTTCTTTTCATCATCGACTGTTGTTATATGATTCTGAAAACCTCCGCCAAATGAATCATACTTGATGCTTATGTTTGCGGTGTTTAATAAGTATGTGTTAACATTATTTATGTGTTTGTAGTTTGTACTCTCTTAAATAAGAATACTTATAGCCAATGTTACTCATTTCAAATCACAATGCCTTGATTTTCACTGGCTATTTACAGTGGACCATGGTCACCTTGCCATGTTTACATAGTCAGAAAACTTTTTTCAATGAATGACGTCTTGGCTTTTTGGATGTTTTTGTGCATGGGGATGCTGTCAGGGTGCTTTCAGGATGGGTGGTTGTCTCAGACCATGTCATGCTGTCAGGGACAGTGACGTCAGGGGAAGCAAGCAAGGGTCCGTTTAAAACTAAAATGCCGTAAAAAACATATTTAACAAAATATGTCTTTTTCTATGCCCATGAAGGGCATCAAAAAGGAATTTAGATGGACACTAACATTTGTTGATAAATTTTCATTTTACATGCCAAGTCAATGGATCTAACCAATGATTTAGTTGGGATCTTCATTATATGATTATGTGGCTGGAAATCATTCAATGTGATTCTCAGCATTCTTTTTTTGACCACACGGGTAAAGGCAGTTTTTTCATTAAACTTCGATAGACATAGTTGTGGTGCCGATTAGTTGCGTCAGACCATCCGCATGCTCGTATCTATATGACAGTTCGTTTGGGTTAGCAAGTAAACGAAGTCTTTCCAATACTCACAAGCACCAATTCTCGTAATGTGGAAATGTGTAAAACTGACCTTTTCAACTTGTCTTCAAAAGGATTGAAGAAGAAACTATTATTTTCGGAAATGTTCTGGGCTATCTGAGATCAAGAGGTTATATTTGATAGGCCTAATTCTTTTTGTGTGTTTCCATGCATGATAGAAACAATAACAAATTGAGACCACATACAATTAAATATACGCGATTCATAAAAGTGTTCAAATTTTGTTCAGATGAAGTAAAAGCTACACATAGCAACATTGGTTGTCTGGAAGACGTCGCCACTTGGTCTCGTTTGCAGCAGCATATTGGATATCGCCCACGGGTCGTTCTGGACGTACCCCTGATTTTGTATATATTCGTTCTGTTCTTAAACGATGTAACCGTTCTTGGTTGGGAGGATGGTGCACATGGGTTACAAATATTTGGCTACCTACTTTGGTGCACAGAATATCTAGTGTGTCCTAGGGGAGGAGGTGTATCTATTTGAATTGGATATCTAATGAACATTCCAGATTATAATTGCTAATTGTTGTTCGTGACAGCAGCATTAAGTTGTTTGATGCCCTTCTTCTGTTGCTTACCTTCTTCTCTATTGTAGATGGTGACATTAAGAATGACATGTTTGTCTCCTAGGTCCACCTGCCACCATGCACCACCATTTGTTTTGGCCGTGTGACAACATGAACCACCGCGAATAGGCCCACTGAGTTCTCCATCTACAGCACGGGGTGCAGAAAGAATCGCTTCATTATTCCACACTCCCGATTGGCTAGCACTCTTGTTATATGCAATGTTACCTATATAAAAGAAAACATTTGCTTATTCGCAATGGGGTATTCATTCAGTAAACTGTATGTACCAATGTTTTCGTCGGACTTCCGATATGGCTTGCATCAAAACAGATCGTGTCTAAAGCTGCGTTTGATTCAATATATATTTACGTGCAACTCAATATCTTTGTTATTACCTACAAAACATCCCGTTCCGCCCCAGCCATAGTCGTCAGGCTTTGTCTTTGCACACCCAGATGGACATGGATCGGCCTCCGGGTCACATGACTCTGTTGGGACCGCACAATTGCACGGGAAGGTGCAGGTGGGGTCACTGCAGGTGCTAAAGGCTAAATGAGGTACAAGTATTGAATTGAGGCATGACAACAGTGAACGAGTTAATGTAGCAGTATTTGTCCAACTTCACTGCCATGTCTTACTATGAGATTTATTACTGAAAGGTTAGCACTACATTTCAATCAGACATGCTAGCGTTCACTGGACTTTTTGTTACAACAATATTAATTGTCTTTATGTTACGTGTAAGAATTGAACGTGGTGCTATTTTTTCATATTTTCATAATAAACATACTAAACAATTTGGATTGTCAATGGATGAAATAAATCAGCAATCATATGAGTAACAAAGTATTCACATTTTATATTAATTCAAAAATAAAACAGAATTAAGAATAAACCATAGATATGAAACAATCTAAATTACCTAACACAAGAACATCTCAAATTACTAAATATTTGATTATAAATAATTGAATTTCATATAATAAAAATATATATTCATCAAAGGTTACGCTACCCGATAGAGCAAGGCTAAACAAAATAAAAATAAATAAGTCCAATTCATGGATGGTTATCCCGTTTATGTTCAATATTCGCCGAAGATTCATTGTTATTCCGTTGACGTTCGGTTTAGTTTTTCACTGGGCTTTTAAAACGCTACTTCCTAGTTTGAAATAGTGGGATCTCTATTTAGTTTTGCGAACTTATATGAAGAGCCTGTTTAAGTGGTCATTAAATGTTTGCAGAGATAACATTTATTTACTTGTTTGGATACAGTCACGATACCATGTAATGAGAAAATATGAAAAAGAAAAAAAACTACAGTGCCAAAATAAATATTAAAATACATGTATACACAGCACATATTGCACGCCTGTTTTGAACCTTAATATCCAAATTTGTAATCTAAAACATTAATCGGATATATCAAAATGCGTCTTCATGTTTTGAAACGCTTGGTTTGAGATATTAAATTTTATTGTCATGCCAATACTTCAAAATTTTCGGTGTAACTTGTAAGTATGTAGATTTTTTTTTAAAAGCCTAACTTGTAAACTCCTCAATGCATATTTATTGCGTCACTTAAGCTGGTGAAGCAAAGCCTCGTGTTTCGTTCATTTGCAACTAACTCACTGACTAACTATATACATGCACATATGTATGGCTCGAACAAGTTAGAGGGTTTACCGATGAACAGATTTCGTTCAAAACTATGGGGTATGAGGCGACACCAAGGTGATTTGATTTTGGGCACTTTGACTATTAAAGTGTGCTTCCCACAGGGCCCTTTATGGTCCAATTTTGACATTCTTACTAGCATTCAATGCACAATCACAGATCAATATTTCAGCAGCAGCAAACGTCTACTTGGTGCTGCTTGCTGCACGATCAATATATGTAGCATGATGGAGCTACTATTATTATTAGACAGAGGTGGCATGCAGATTATTTGTCGCTGATTACATATATAGTAATTATGTACTTTTAATCAAGATTTTCATAATATTTTAGTAAACACCGTTATTGCCCATAAGTCAACGTTGTTCTAATGACGCTGTGCCCTCTAAGCATTTCTATCTAGTTTTCTGAGCAAACGTTATTAATATTAAAACAATGAAAATTAGTTCACAACTGTAAATTGTGTAGGCCCTGGACATACATTAAAGGTGAACAAATGATACTTTTCTTCTTTACAATATAAAGAATCTTCATTTGGCTACAACTAGGTACTACCTACTCATACTCACATGATAGTTGAAATAAATTTCCAAATTCAAACCTACACCTCTTTTTAGTAATTGATATTACCTGTTCGGTTTAGATCTATGTTTCTCATTGTCGAGCGTCTTGTGACAGTCTGAAACGGGGTGGCTGTCGTAGTTCTGTTGGCTGAATTGGAAAGTAAAGGAGACTTAAATGGGTCACACAAAAACACATTACTCACTCACAACATTCGTAATCCACCCTCACACCGCTAGCTATATGGCCTGCTAGCGGTGCCACTGAGATGCAACAAACCGGCATGTTAGTGAATAGTCTGAATAATAATGTAATAATATTATGCCGTGAAAAGGTGCGTAATTCTAACCTGAGAAGTGAACCACACCAGTAGCATTGCCTTTTTCAGCATCCATGTTCTTATACTCGTCAGTTGTTATATTTCGGATGGGAACAATACGCAGTCCGTACAAAACACCGTATTCCAGATCTTTGATAATGGTGAACATCTCACGATCACCGTCAGTATGCTTCGCCGTGGTTAAGACGTTGGGTGCTTCGCCCTCTTTCTTGTATACTACTTCGTAGAAGTAATAGTCACTCTCAGGTACATCGATCAGGGTTCTCCAGGTGACGTTAACAGCTTGCTCGGTGATAAAGTGTACGGTGGGCGTGTACAGATCATCAGACATGTCTGGGAGAACTGTAACCGAGAATAGGGTGGGCCTTTATAAATGCCACTGAATTCTTCATTTTCAAGATTGTATACAGCGTGATCTGGATAAAGATTATCTACTAAGAAATCAAGTGTATTGCATCAACAAAGTAACCCAATTCAATAATGAGAAATAGTCTAACCAATCTCAGTGGTACAATTAGCACCCACGAACCAGTCTGGACAGCCTGACCTGCACCTGCCGTCTACCACGTCACATGATTCAGACACATCACGGCAGTTACACTTGGATTTGCAGTCAGCACCATAAGTAGCATTGGGACAGTCTGCAAAATGATTTTGTTTTTCTTTTGATTAATTCAGGCTCATCATATTGGTCGAGTATGCTCATGAATCGTTAATGTGTTTTTTTTTTAAAACTCGATATGTATACTTTATCAAATTAGCAAATGCCCATACACACCCAAAGCTTTCCGTCCCATGACAACAAATTCACATATGCTAACTCTGCCGCTTTTCTTCACCATGCTGACGTATCTGCCGACCGACGGTGCGTCACAGACCAGTGTCTCGTAGCCACCATTCGGTATCGGAGTTTTGCCATGATCATGACACAAGGCTGTGTTATTTTCGGTACTGGAGCTGTTTCCCACCAATATTGAGAATTTTTTAGTCCATTCCCCCCTCTCTGAAAAGTCAGAAAAAAAAACAATGATTTTTTTGCGTTATTACATGCTATATAGCACCGCATTGTTTTCTACCAGCACGTTCAGCGTGTCTCAAGCTGATATCACGATTATATCATATAAAAAGCCATCGCGCTTGTCATTACATGCGGTTTGCTCCTTGGCATTATCAGTCATTTATAATCAAAACAAAATCACGCAATTGCCTTTGTACAATATATTTGAATGTTTATATGTACTCACCATCTCCCCTGTTGTAGATGGTGACGTTGTGTATGACGTGGAGCGCCCCCAGGTCCACCTGCCACCACGCCCCATCTTCGCTTTTGGTCGTCTGAGAACAAGAGCCCGAATCCATGTCTGTAGTGGTGTTGCCGTCCACAGCACCATTTGCTGAGAACTGCGTGCTATTTTTCCTAGTGCTACTCTGTACGGCCTGTTTTCCATATGCTAAGTTACCTGGCGACAAATTACACAGTGTAACAGATATTCTGGCCATAGTTTGTATTCTTTGGATACAGCGTTCTATATATTTATATAAAAAAGTCTTGTCTTAGTCTTATATTTATAGGACTTTGATATTATCGGATATGGTCTCAGTTTTGTAATTTTTTTTTGTAAATGATTTTTGAAAATCAAAATGTTGAAAAATGTTCAAAACAAATAAATACAAACAACATTCTTAATTGGTCATAGAAAGTTAAAACAAAACAAAACAATAATGTTACCATAAGTCATAACCATTACATATATATGTGTATGGTCATATTGCAGTTAGATACCATCTTTTCAATTATATGCACAACCAACCATGTTGGATAGATAATAGCATTCAATTCTTACCTACAAGACATCCCTCCCCGCCCCAGCCGTATCCCTCAGGCAGCGTCTTCGCACATCCAGAGTGGGGACACGCGCCTGTGTCCCGGTCACATGACTCTGACGGGTCAGCGCAGTTACAGGAGAAGGCGCAGGATGGGTCACTGCCGAAACGACAGGCGGTGGAGGCTGAAATAAAAGAGCGGTTCTTTTAAATATTTGTACTAGTGTGTTTGCTGAAATTTTGGACTGATTGTGGGACCAACCGATAAGATATCATTGAGGTAAATTTACATGTACTGTATATTGTTTTAGGGGGATGTTGCTAGAAAGTTAGTAGCCTTTCTAAAGACGTTTAGACTGGTGCTCTTTCTGAGTGCAATGTTCACAAATTTCAATAATCTTTTAAAATGATATTCTTGGGCCTTGACAAATGCTAAGCTGAAACATTTAGACTGGTGCTGTTTCTGAGTGCAATGATCACAAATTTCGTTAATCTTTTTAAATTTTTAAATCATATTCTTGGGCCTTGACAAAGGCTAGAAAGTTAGTAGAAACACAAGTTTAGTTTTATAGAAAGTAAACTACAGCTGGCATGATTAGACTGTATCTAAGTGGATTTAGAAAATTATCTTTCTGAGCTAAACTATGATTCTAGAACAAATTTTAGTTACACTTATGTTCTCTGTTGACCTTCTTAGAGACGAAATAATTATATCTCTGATATATAGAGCAATATAGCTATATAGATAGAAAGAGAGGGTTTCTCTTTTTCATTTAGCGCATCCTTACGCAATCATGAACATAATTGTTATATATTTCATTGAAGGAAATAAACACATCTATATATGAATGATATGCTTGTAAGATCAACACAAAATAATCACTCTACCTGAAATAGCGAAGCTGGATGCAAGTATTAAGAACTCCATACAGAAAACCTTGCACATCTTTATCCCGTTTTGATATGTACAATATAAATTTGTTGAGTTTTAAAAGTGCTACTTCCTAGTTGAAAACCATGGTACTCTGGCACTCTGTAATATGTGGACATTCCCACCAAAGTAGATGTAATTATCAGTGATGAACAGATGTCAAATTTAGGAAACAGGATGTTGATACATTACACAATGTTTTACCATCTACAGTCTACTAGTCAACTGATACAACATGTACATGTAGCGATTATGAGAACTTAAAATATATTGTAAATTGTGTACACAAACCACAGAAGTGTTTACATGGAGCCCAAATCAGAAAATGAAACTAAGTACCTCTTAGCACTGCACCGCCTCATGTGTAATGTCATTTGGCATCACAGGAAAATACAAAGCAGCGAATAAAAAAGATTTTACAAATGTTTCAAAGGTTCTGTGTTTATAATTCGAGTTTAGATTATTCAGATACAGGCTGCTCATCGTTCATCGAACAAGAGGCTCTCATTCGCGGTTTTGATTTATTTCTGCAATTGAGTGCCCTCTCCTTCACCAGTAGATTCTAAAAGTAACACTCCCTCTCTCTCTCCTAAATATTCATCATAAATAAAGTGTTGTTCACTTAAGTTTGTTTTCATTTCCAATCAATCATCAATACTCATGAGGAAATAACCGAATACTAAGATATTGTAATTCAATTCCATCGTAGTACTATTATAATTGACCCCCTCCACACACCCACCCCCACACCACCACCACTTCTAAATTTAACAGGGAATTAAAATCGAGGAGAAAACACACATTATTAGCGTACACCAATCATTAATGATGATCGATCCCTATAAAATAGCAGTATTCTAGCAAGTCTAAATGGAAAAAAACGCGATGATTTATGATGAGGTGAAATATTTGGAACAGGATGTAAAAATTCCATCCTGTCTCATCACAAATTTACCATTCTGTTGGAATGCACTCATTGCAAGATGTCGAATTATACTGGTGTCTTTGATTTTCATTTTCTAATAAACGACTCATTAACAACATGTAAAGATTAAGAAAATAAAACCTGCATGACAAAATCAATATCTATATAAGAAGGTATGTTTTATGTACATGCACCACATCATTTGGTATTATCAAAATAATATAATATTGTAGGGAATAATAGTTATTGTTGTTGGCCGAGTTGTAGTAATAACAAATAAAGACCAACGCAATGACCATGTTTATTTATATTGTTATTACATTAGACTTGAAAAATATATACAACAAATATTTCAACTAAGTAAATTTAGTCTACGGGACCCCATATGTGTGAGCATAGATAAGGAGAAGAAATTCTAATAAATATGTTTTTTTTTTTTGAGAACGATGTCTGGGATTATATTAATTCAGTTAGTGCATTAGTCATCTTGCATATTATCAATGAATGCGATCATTATATTTTCAGACCAAATGCCAATATCATATGCCCAAGCACGCATTATTTATTTTCATGGATGTTCAATTAAAGCATTTTATTAAAGTATTCTCAACAAACCAAAACCTTTCGAATGATAATCTACTTTCAAATATATTCAATGCGTTTATGTACATATTATACTTTTAGTTTATAGACCCTCTAGTGACAAAAGAAAATCTAGACTGCATTAACTTCTATTAACTCTATTAATTACTATTTAACTTATGTCCCAGAAAACAATTTTATACGTACATTACCTTAGTTAAGTAGTTTTATGCGTGAATATTCATAAAAAAAAAAATCTTTTAAACTTTATTTGTTTATATTGAAGTGTGGTTAACAATATTTTCTGTAATTTTAGTAAATATAATCACACTCTTTGCGGCATCTTTTTAGTTTTAAGTTAATAAAGCAAACGGTAAACCCAACTTAATTTAACTCCTTCAGTTTAACCCTTCAAGTCAATTTCCCCACGACAATTTGGGATCACGAAGATATAATTGTAATTCGCCCTTTAATTAACTCTGGCAGCTGAGTGGTACGTCCCAACAGTTAATTTCTTGCTGGCAGTTAGATTTAGCGGTTATAGATAATTTGGCGAAAACAACTCACATAGGTGACACGGCAACTCACTTTAATATGATCCACTCTAGTGACACGTGTCAACTAATTTTACTACCAAAAATGCTATAAAAGCTTCTTCTGACGATGTGGAATCATATTCGTATTCCATACGCCAAGCGATACACATCTACTTTGCGAATTCTCGTAGCAGTTTTTACACTTCGATTGTATTTATGATATTTGTATTATAAAGATTTCTTCAGTGTTATTAGTCTTTGTTATCGTGTGCAACTCTAATACAGTTCCCATCTTTGTGGAAATAGCTGTGCCCAAGTTACTTCAAACTTCTCTCTTGAAGTTGAAGGTCAGGATAAAGTGATATTGGTTTGGGTATTTCAATATGGAAAGAACAATGATGACGTATGAAGAATTCGTGCAAGAGACACGTGTCGAAGACTATGATGACATTGACAGTATCACTGTGCTTGAAGAAACACTTAAAGCATCACCCGGTCCAATGAAGCAACAAAGTCTTCACAGATTCAGCGTGGGCCCGGTGCGGCACGATTCCAGGGAGAAGTCCCGGGGCCTCCGAGGTGTGTTGAAGACGCCGCTGAAAAGATTGGCTCATTCCGTGAAATGTGGCACGCAAAAATCTATGAACGCTACCTACTCACGACGAAAGTTATTTCCCGCCAAGCCTTCTGACGATGTAAAGGTAAATTGAATGATTTAAATTTCTGAGCATTCTTTTAATTATAAATGAATACGTGGTATAATGCCAAAGCAGATTTGAATTAAACTTCTGTTTGTTCAATTTAAAAAGCTCAAAAACTCCATAAATACTTATTTGGAAGTGAAAAGCATGAAATTCCCATCAAAAAGGTAATAATGTCCATTTTGATGCATATCAAAATTAACCAATCACTGTTAAACACATTTCTAGCTATATATATCATGTTAAGTTCCACTATCAAAATAGAGTTCTGTTGTCTGCGTTAAAAAATGAATATTGAAGCGGTTTTATGACCCATCTTCATTTTATTAACGGTATTTATGGGGATCAAATTTTAGAAAATTGAAATCGACCAAACAGTTTTAAGTTGAAAGTACAACTTTTAGAGGAAAAAGAAAAATGTCTTAAAATCTACAAATCTTTGTATGTGTGTATACGTGTACACAGCCATTTAAATCACCATGTTATTTTTTCCGCAGATGTCCCATGATGTACCAGTCATTCAAGTGCCCCTTCCCGACGGAAGCTACGTCAAACAGCCTTACAAAGGACAAGTCCTTCTCTCCCTCGTCCACGATGATAATGGGGTAATCACGCTTTCTATTCTGGAAGCTAAGCACCTGAAACCCTCAAGGGGGAAGACCCTCACCGATACCTACTTTGCGGTGTACGTTAAACCCGAAGAAACCAAGCCGTGGGTTTCAGACGTCATCCGAGGCACGAATAATCCTCAGTTGCAAAAGGAAATCCCAATCAAAGTCAAACTGCCAGAAGATCACGGCAAGAGAATTGTCGTCACTGTATGGGACTTTGGTTCATCGCATCAAGACAGCGTGCTTCTGGGCTCAATGGCTTTTGACATGGTGGCCTTGTTGAAGAGGAGAGAAGCCATGCATGGATGGTTCTACTTGTTAGATCGAGATCTTGGAATGGGTATGAATTTGCTTGTTACCCCAAACGCAGAGCTTCAGGAATTATTCGAACCCAACATGATCGATAGTATAGTAGCAGAAATGGGCTCCTCTGTGGGAGAAAACTTTCCAGAAGTGTCCAGTAGCCCCAATGCTAATACTCATGATAGCCACGTCATGAACGCAACATACAACCATCACGTGCCCACTCCAACAAAATTCACTCTTCGACACAATTCCAAGACACCGAACAAAATCACCCGTTCCGGAATCTCTTCACCAACGTTCTCATCATCAACACCAACCACAACCACAGCAACGGAGCACCCAAAGTCATCGTTCTTTCGGTTCACGAAACAACTTTGTCGTCTGCCCAGCGACCAAGGTTTTGGTATCGCCCTGAAAGGTGCCAGTCCCGCTATGGTGACGCACGTGGAGCCCGGCAGTGCGAGCCACGAGGCGGGCCTGACCTGTGGGGATCTAGTCATGGAAGTTTGCGGGCGCAATGTGGCGGGTTTGGACAACCACCGAGTGGGCAGGCTGATCCGGCAGTGTGACGGGGACGTTGTGACTGTCACAGTGTGCAGGCATATGCCCATTATTGGACAGTTGTAGTGAAGCACTTAGCAAATTTCGGGGTTTCGCCATGTCCAATGAGATGTGTACACGTATGAAACGTCTGGAACTGATAGCCAGGATTGGTCAAAGGGGAAACATTGTCCGTTATTGGTTATTTCTAAACATGGAGTGGTAAATGGTGTGACTCTGACGGTGTTGCAAATTTTCTATGCTGCCTTTTGAATAAAGTTAGTTTATCCATGATCATTCAATTTCATGGACCAACATAATAACCTAACACAAGAATAGTCAAGTGATGGTAAAAAGCGACGTTTTAGCCAAACACAGTACACTGTAATTGGTGGTTGAAGACCTTGGCAAAGCAAAATGATAAAAGTTACAAAAGGCATTGTGCGACTGAGAATATGTAAAGTAAAAGTTGATCCAAAAGGACAAACTTGAAAAGACGGGAATCGCTAAATACGGAGTAGAGTGAGAACCGGAGAAAGAGGGGTGAATCGCATTTATTCTTAATAATTGGTTATCAAAGTAGTTGGAAATTCTATGTACCTACGTTTGATGTGAAAATAATATTAGTTATATAAAATATTTAAGTGTATAAATTTCATAAAACCTAACATTGTGATGTCTGTATAAAAACAAAATAAATAACGACCTTAAATATTCATTTGTTTCCTTTTTCACGTTGTAATATGCGCAAAATACTCAAAAACTATACATGTACATTCATTATTTCGAGTCAACGATTGATTTTATTGTGAATATATTTCGAGTCATGGACACATCATCAATACAAATGACAAGATTACATGAAATAAAATAAAGTGTAATACTACAATGTACCAGTGCATATATATTCCGACTAAAACAAAATAATATAAAAAAAATCAGTACAAAACAATGCAACGTAGAAATTATATAATACAATATTCAATACATAATAACAGAGTAACAGGATTATAAAGTGATCATAGTTTATACAACTTTATGGTCAGTTCCCAGCTCATGGACTCATCCTTAATATGTTTCCCGAGTCCACTTTCGCTAAAGTATTCATATTCTAAAACTGTTTGAAAACTATATACATTTTATACATTGTGCTATATACTAATTCATATAAGAAAGTCCATTTAAATATCATATCACTTGACAGCAATAAACATTTTATGATCAGATGTGCTTTCTGAGATGAACACGTGGTTACGGACAGTACATGTTCCATATGCACGCACAAAATATTGGTCTGGAAAACCTGATTTTTATAGCATTTGAACTGAGAATATAGCACCACGTAATGTACCCTGTTAGTAATGAACAATGTGTGATGTATTTCATAAGAATATAATGTATCTTACATATTTCTGCAACATTTCTGTGCTTCCAATTATTATATTGCATACTTTTGCTTACAAAATTCCCAAACACAGCAAAAGAAATCATGAATTGCATAAAGAATGTGCTGAATCCGGTTGAAATTTATAAGTAAGTCAATTCTACTCTCACTGTTCTTGCATCCCATTTAGCTGAAGACACAGATGTGTCTTCAGCTTATAAATGGTAGGAGCTTGCTTGCAAGAACAGTGAGAGTAAAATTGAATTCACAAGCAAATCTGGGAAAATATATATATACAGTTGTTTATAAATAATATGCAATATTATAAATTTATTACTGAATCATAACTATAAAATGTTCCAATGCCGTTTAAATTTTGAACTGTACTGTCATTATACAAATAAAAATGAGCAGCTAGTTTACAGTGATATTGCCAGATACCCATAGACTTCAAAACCACGTATCAACCTTTTACACCATTTGATATAAGCTCGACCACCATAATTACAGGAGAGGGTTGGATCACAGGATTTGGTTTCAATGGTTTACAGTAATGTTCCAAAACCCAACAAGATAGTCTTGTCTACATAAGATCAAGAGTATATATTAAACAGTACATCTAGTCAATATCCTATTGGCCTATCACAGCTGTATCACCCGCAATAACCATTACATCTACAGAGTGTTCACTTGAAGTTTGCGTATGTGTCGTAGCGCTGGATGTAGGTCTGGACCATCTCATACAGGAACTTGTATTGGGCCTACAACATGGAAAACAATGTTTTGTTCATGACAGGCTAATAATTTGTACATTATCTGATCAATAAAACAACATTTGATAAAAAAAGATAGGAAACGGAACTAAAACCTTCTTGAAAGCTCGTATCAATATATGCATTATTACGTGTATGATGTTGTACAGAACTTTATTTATATACAGTAAATCACAACAAGCCCTTTTTAATAACTATTTGCTTCACTATTCACTGTGACTGCATTTTGTTACCCACCATGGAGTTGATGAAGTCCGTCTTCGCTGTTTTTACGTGCTTGACAGATGTGACAATATCTATTTCCTGTTCCACTCGCAGCTTCTCTATCACGTGTAGACACGCACACAGGAGGCCAGTCCCTTTCTACGCCGCTCCTGAGCAAGAAATGATGGTCAGATTGACATAGGTGAGTATAACCAAGCGTACATACAATTTATGTAGATATACATGTATACATGACTATTTGGAAAAAAAATAAAGAAGTGCACCCGGGGATGTACAATAATGAATTGTGTCTGCCTAAATTAGGCCTGAAGGTGAAAGGCCAGGAACTTTCTTTTTGAAAGTGTGTAAAATATACTGATTAGAACTATATGGCAAGGTTTTTTGGGGGAAATTTTGTAATATAATATTCTGTTCGTACATGCAGTGGATGATGACCGTGTGGTCACCCTCTCCATACGTCTGCTGCCATCTTTCCACAAGGTCAACAAGGTCGCATATTACAACAGGGTCAGGGAGGTCACGATCAGCTGGCCAGATGTCATGCAACACAAACTGACGCACAGGAATCTCCGCCTAGAAGGAAATATATTTTTTCAAACAATTGATTAGTTTGACACTGACAAAAACACAAAAATATAGAACATTTACAAAACAGTCACATCATTTTATGAGTCATGGGTTCATCCATAAAACAACATTGAAATAGTCAAGTAACATGAAAATGGCGCTAACTGAACATGACTCACATCACTGTTATGTGCAAGTTTCATGTCCCGCACGAGGATGCTGGGATGGTCGTTGTTGGTCTCAGTGAGAGTCACCACCAGGGGGTCAAAGGTCACAGATGATCCTACTTTATTTGGCCAATAGACACCACACGTCTGAAACGCAGCCATATACATAATAGAATGACAAATGTATGTAGCATAAATTCAATAGAACTTCACGTACATTGAAATATGATATTCAATAATCACTCTGTACATTGTATAAAACATCCAGAACATTGATATGAATCTCAAAAAGGTCACTGAGTAATGCATTAGTGATATTGACTCTTTAATAAGTTTATTAGTTTATTAAAACAATCCTGTATATGGCTGGCGACATTGTACCTCATCCATATCTTTCTCTTCATTGAGCATGACAATGCAGTTTGCATTATGGTCGTTGACGAGTCTCCAGATGTCTGCCACAGTGTTGGGCAGTGGAGCCTGGGTGGCCAGTAACGCGTTCTGACGGTTGTAACTCTGAAGTGTGGTCGATTTTAAGATATACGATATGCTTTTAAAATCTGTGACTACTTTTATTGTAGGTCTAAAATACATAATTAGCATTATTGGAGCAACATAAGTCATTTCCGAAATAGAGAGTGGCGTTACAAGGCAGCAGGTCAGGGGCAAAGGTATAACTTGTGTATTGGGAGCGATAGTTATATCCAGACCAGAACAAAATCATAGTACATGTATGAATAGAGTTAAATAAAGTGATTAATTGTCATTTATTACAGGTTTTTGTAATAACACAACTAAACGTTGTCTTGCCAAGGAAAGACCAAGAATATACATGTATCCTCTGAACTCACACTTCAGCATCAGAAAATTCAAACAGGCAAAAAGGCAACCTTTTTTATTCACAAAGTTTTAGTGTCGTAATTTGATAAAGATGTGTACAAAGACGATAATGGAAACTATTTATTTAATCATCAATTCAGTAAGATTCTTTGTTTTGTATTTTAGCAATTTCATGTATCAAACAATTCTTGTTTTTTTCGACAGTTCTCTATCTTTTCTCTCTAAAATACCTTTCCTTTAGTGCATTAATCATTAAAATTCACATTAATATATTTTTTCTAATAAAACAAAATACATTTAGTACTGCAAGTTATTTTTCATTTGTGTAAATGCATACATTAATCACATATATGCATGCTGATAAAAAAGGGATATGAAAAATATTTCTTTAAAACAATATATATGGCATGGTTATCTTAATTTGGCCTTGCATGAATAAACACCATTTTAAGCAAGTACATTTTAACATCCATACATATAATGGAAACCACTGTTGGCATGAAAAGAGTGGCTGCCGAATGTGTTTACTGTGGACAAACGTTCCCTGCCTGAATACATTTTCCACTGCATGCTTTGTTTTTACCAACTTTCGACGGCCTTTAAAAAGTTCAATGTTGCGTAACTTAAACAACAAACTAAACTTATAGTTGGGGACCACGAACGTTTTTTACTGGTAAATTTTTTTGTAGAATGATTTGGGTAAAACACGACCACATACAGTGTTACTTTTAGCATATATAAATAATGTATGGTACATAGAAAGTTGTGCACTCACGTTGACAAATGTGGCGTTGATGTAGTTGGTTCCATTCTCCATTCCAGTTGTCAGATATGGTCGATTTGCATCCACTGCAAAGGGCATATTTTATATACATAAATAAAGATTACTATGATATATATTGCATTAATTATAATAAAGACTGCCATGATGGCACAATGTATCTAAACTGCTTTAGATCATGACATCTTTCATTGTAAAATAACATATAAGATTATATAAAGACGTAACCAGTGAGAAGACCTTATTCATTCCACATACAATCTGTATAGTTATTTAGATTAAAATGGATGATGTTATATTTGTCTAAGTTTGATTCTTTAGAACTTACTTGCATATATATCTGGAAACCTGTTCTTATTGACATTTTCTGGTTTTAGAGCTGATGACGGTCCTATTTCTTTCAGCTGCGATTTGAAGTTCTCCAGTATCTGGAAAAATATAATATACTTCTTTACATATTCACAATTATCGCTGATGGCACTCTCATACTTGCAATAATTTTATATTATTTAAAGTTTTCGCAAATACCTTGATACTTGCATATATTAACAAACTGACATTTGGCAGTTCAGCTTCCCAGTTAACCCCCACCCCCACCCCCCACCCATTACACACGTGCCGCACCCACCTTTTTGCCGGCGGCATGGAGGATTTATTACTAAAAATATCATTTTTTGTCTAACCATTGATCCACCGCGTTGAGGCCAATGGCAAGGACCAGCGCGAAAAAGTAATTATACAAATGGGGCACCGCGGGTAGTCGTCGGCGCCAAAACGCCATGCCGCGGCCACTTTTACCGCCACTTCTTCTAAAAGGTCGCAGGGTGCCGTTGAAGCCCGTGCCGTCCGGTGGGGATTATTCCCTTTGATCTCGCCGCCACCGCCGGGCTTTGTCGGCGGCTTTAAAGCACCGTGGGCTGGGTTCGTCGGCGGCTCTAATGTACCGTTGGCGACATCGCCATGGCATGAACCCCGCACTTGTTTAAATTTATTTTAATTATTTTAAAAAACAAAGAAAAACAACAGCTGTGCCGTCGGTATACTCCTGCGGTATACGTGTCGCCGGCACGTATGTAATGGGGAGGGGGGGGGGTAACAAATGTTTGCACCTGCAGCTTCTTTTCAGTGACCAATAGAGTTAAATTCTATTACTTTAATTACAACATTCATAGTCTTATATATTCCTATACATATACCAACTCTAATGACGAACATTCATTTGTAGAATTGATGAACTTAAAGAAATTTAACAGATGTGAAAGAACTTTCAAGAAGATTGTTACCCTAAGCAATTCTTTTGGACCTGTAAATAAGTCTTTGTGCATCATGCACATCATGACAACAATGGACCCACCTGGAACTGCTGCTCGAGCTGTGACCTGGCAGCACCGGGCTTCTTCTTGCCCCACTGCGTGTAGGTGGCGGCGAGGCTAGCCGTGGGCACCGTGCTGTTGCCGCCTGCGGAGAACAGCTCCACCAGCGCGTCGTAGACAAAAATGTATTGCTCCTAGAAAAGTGCCACATTCAAACACTCAGTTTGTATCTTATTGTTGGACATTATAAAGAGACACAATCTTTAGCAACAATTTTAGTGCAGATATAAAAGGAACTCATGAAATGTGGACGCTTATGACGAGAAGACCACAATCAGGACTACTTTTATCATCTGACATGCACCTAAGTTGACCTACCAGAGTCTGGACCATGTGCATCCTCTGGGTCCTCATCAGACTGACGTAGCCGAACACGTCCACCTGTTTTTCTGCCTCCGCCTGCTGCAGCAGATAGTCCAGGGCCAGATACGTGCCCGTCCGACCCACACCAGCACTGTGATGGGACATAGACTATGGTGCAACACTTCACATACGTGTAACTTAAATAGAACATAATAGAGGTATGCAAATCTTTATGCACAAGCTCCTTTGCTATGTGAAATTTGTTTGCACTCAACGTATAAAATTATAGCAGACAAACTTACCAGCAGATCATCTATTTCTAGAGTCAATATTTTTAAAAGTTTATTTTTTGTATGTTCTATGACATTTATATCAGTGCACTACATTATCTGAGGAGTAAATAATGAAATATATTAGTTGATAGTCACCTGCAGTGTACCAGGAGAGGCCCCCTAGCACCACTCTTATAAGAACGAACTCTCCTCAAGAAGGACAGTAGAGGAAATGCATAGTCTGGGATGCGCTTGTCTCTCCAGGATGTAAAATGGAAATGCATTATTTGACGGTGCCCAGATGACTTGAAAAGACAAAAATGTCAATATCAATAAGTTGGAATTGAACATGTATTATGTTTTGTAACCAAATGCAAAATGAATTGCATAATAACGAAGACAGCATCATAACTGACCCCTTTAGACACGGATAAGATCCTGATGGTGTAGTCTGCGTACTCCTCCACACTGACTGTGGTCACCGACACGTGGCCGTACTCGTGGCTCTCTCCCGCTTTGTCCGGCCAGTAACGCTCGCACTTACGCTGGAATTAGGCTAAATAGTTTATGTACTGAACAATAATGATAGTAATATATAGAACTTAACAGAATTTTGCACCCCTATGGACAATATATAAATAAATACATTTTATGTTGACCACACCATGCACAAAACTATATTTAATAAAATACATGTTTGAGTTACCTTTCCATTCTCATACTCAGTGGTCACCATGACAACCCGGTTGGTGTTCACCTGCCATATGAGGCGCCACATGTCGTTCACTGTGGCTGGTTTGGGACCTAAATTATATAGGAATGGCTTCTATGACTAACATTGTGTATCACTTTTGTACATCTTCATTCATACAAATTGTGTAGTTTAAAAAATCACCTTGTGTGGCCACGTATGCCTTTTCTTTCTCTTTGTAACCCTGTAAAATAAATGAAGAGATTGACCGGCCACAAACAATTACTCTGATAGATTTTACAATTTTGCTTTTTTTTCTAGTACTACTATTGCAGATTTGTCCCTCACAGTGATGTAGCTGGCATTGATGTAGTCTGATGTTTCGTCTCCATCTTCCGTCGCCAGCACAACACGGCTGTGGTCGTCTGCAATCAAAATACAGTACATAAGTATTCTTTTACACATAACAAATGTGTAGATTTGGCAAGAATTCGGCTCATGATAAGTTGAAAGGTAAACTAGCCAAATGTACTCACAAGCTTTGATGTTTTTGAATCTGTTCTTGAGGATGTTCTTTTCCATAGCACCAACTGTACAAGGAAATGTATCACTTGTTGGTAGTTTCTATAATAGAAAGAATGTGATCAAATCATAAAGCAATTATAACTAAAAAAATCACTTCCCTGAAATAGAAAATCATAAGTATATCATTACGTACATTGTACATGGGTTACTATTATCACATTATTACTTACACTAAACTCATTGTTAAAACTATCTGGTTCCTTTTTTTTCTTCTGCACATATGACGCCAGGTTTGCCAGAGGTACGGGAGGCAGAGACACTGATGTGTAGTTCTCATACACATTCTGATCGGGTTCTTGGATTTGATCCACCTCTTGTGATGGTAGACGTTCTTCGTCCTCTTCATTAAAGGCCGGGCTTGCAAAACCTGGTGGCAAGATTTTTTTTTACAGAAATACAATTTAACATACAATGTGAAATATTATTACATCAGATAGTTTCATTATTATCCACCGTAGACTGGTTACTGTCATTATGTTTGGTAATTCGTTTGTCCAAACATTTATAAATTGCAAAATGAATCGGTCAAAATTAAATCAAATGTATAGTAAGACTAACAATCTGGCATGTACCGCTTTTGGTATGGAATGTTACTGAACAATATTCTTGAACTGTAATTGATAACATAATTATACTAGGTTTGAGGATATGAATGCATAAATACATAAATGCCAAGTAAGTACATGTACATGTGTCCCATTGACGCACCTTTCCCCAAGTTGCTGTCAACGCCGTCCTCCTCGCTGGGAGCGGCACCTCTGGACAGCTTCTCCTTCTTGAGGCCGCCCCGTCGCCTGTACAGTGATAAGTTATCCAATTATTTTGACATCTCTAGTGATAACATGAAGCAGCTTAACTATTTTAATTGATTTTATAGGGCATTTGGTTCATGTGTTTTCTAAATATTGCAACGTCCATTCTGTCCTGGAAATGTTAGGCTGATTGTTACGTTTCCAGTTGTTGAAATAACATTTGCAATGCTAACTCTCATCATTCTTCTTTATAAGACACTCAAAGCACGTTAAAACCAAAAATCATTGTACATATAGCAGTAAAGTATCTACCACTGTAGTACCTGAGCAGTAGAATGGCCACGACTATAGCCACGAGTGAAATGATAATGATTACTCCCACGGGGGGAATTTTTTTTGGGGGGGGGGGGGAAACTTCCAAAAAAAAGGTTTTTTTAAAATTTTTTTTTTGGGGGGGAAAAAACAAAACCCCCTTTTAATTTTTAAGGGTTTTTAAAAAAACCCCCCCTTTCCAACCCCAAAAAGGGGTTTTTGGGGGCCCCAAAAGGGGTTTTTGGGGTTTTAAAAAAAAAAGAGGGGGGGAAAAAGGGGGGGGGAAAGGGGGGAAAAAAAGGGGAAAAAAAAAGGGGGGGGGGGGAAAAAAAAAAAAAAAAAAACCTTTTTTTTTTCCCCCCCCCAAAACCCAAAAAAAAAAAAATTTTTTTTTTTAAAAAGGGTTTCCGGGAAAAAAATTTTTTTTTTTTAAATTTTTCCCCAAAATTTTTTTTTAAAAATTTTTAAAAAAATTTTCCTTTAAAAAAAGGGGGGGTTTTTTTTTTAATTTTTTTAAAAAAAAAATTTTTTTAAAAATTTTTTTTTTTAAAACCCTTTTTTTTTTTGGGTTCAAATTTTTTTTTTTTTGGGGGAAAAAAAAAATTTAACCCCCCCCCCCCTTTTTTTTAAAAACAATTTAAATTTTTAAATTTAACCCCCCTTTTTTTTTCCCCCCGGGGTAGGCCAAAACCCTTTAAAACGAAGGGAAAAAAAAAAGGGGGGTTTTTTTGGAAAAAAAAAAAAACCCCCCAAAAAACCCCTTTTTCCCCCCCCCTTTTTTTTTAAAAAAAAAAAGGGGGTTTTTTAAAATTTTTAAAAATTTTTTGGGCCAAAAAGGTGGGAAAAAAAAGGGGGTTGGAAAAACCCCTTTTTTCCCCCAAACCAAAAAAGGGGGGCCCCCGGGGTTTTTTCCAAAATTAAAAAAAAGGACCCTTTTTTTTGAAAAAAACCCTTTTAAACCCGGTTAAAATTTAAAAAAATTTTGAAAACTTTTTTTTTTTTAAAAAATTTGGTTTTTGGCTTTGGGAAAAATTTTTTTTTTTTTTGGGGCCCGTTTTTAAAAAATTTAAATTTTTTCCCCATTTAAAAAAGGTTTCCCCCCCGGGGGGGGGAAAAAAACCCCCTTTTTTTTTTTTTGGGGGGTTTTTGGGCCCCTTTTGGGGGGTTTTTTTTTCCCCCGGGGGGGGCCCAATTTTTCCCTTTGGGGTTTTTTTTTGGGGGGGGGGAAAAATTTCAAAAAATTTTGGGGGGTTTTTTAAAATTTTTTTTTTTTTTTGGGGGCCCCCCCTTTTTGGGGGTTTTGGGAAAAAAAAGGGGGAAATTTTTTTTCCCCCTTTTTAAAAGGGAAAAATTTTTTTTAAAAAAAGGGGCCCCCCCAAAGGGGAAAAAAAAAAAAATTTTTTCGGAAAAAAATTTTTTTTTTGGGGAAAATTTTTTTTTTGGGGGGGTTTTTTTTTAAAATTTTTGGCCCCCCCGGGGGGGGCCCTTTTTCCCCCCCGGGTTTTTCCCCCTTTCCGGTTTTTAAAAAAATTTTCCCCCAAAAACCAAAAATTTTTTTTTTTGCCCCCCTTAAAAAAAAAAGGGGGGGTTTTTTAAAAAGGGAAAATTTTAAAAAAAAAAAAAAAAAAAAACCCCCCTTTTTTTTTAAAAAAAAAAAAAACCCCAAAAAAAAAAATTTTAATTTTTTAAAAAATTTTGGGGGGGGGGGGTTTTTTAAAATTTTAAAAAAGGAAAGGACCAAAAAATTTTTTGGGGGGGGGGTTTTTTTTGAAGAAAAAAAAAAAAAATTTTTTTTTGGGGGGGGGTTTTTTCCCCATTTTTTTTTTTTTTAAAAAAAAAAATTTTTTTTTTTTTTTTTTTTAAAGGGTTTTTTTTAAAAAAAAAAACCCCAAAAAAAATTTTTGGGGGTTTTTGGGGAAAAGGGGGAAAAAAATTTTTTGGTTTTTTTCCCAAAAAAAAAATTTTTTAAGGAAAAAATTTTAAAAAAAAAAAAAATTTTTTTTTTTAAAAAAAACCCCCCCCAAACCCCCCCCAAAAAAATTTTTAAACCCCCCCTTTTAAAATTTTTAAAAAGGAAAAAAAAAAAACCCAAAAAATAAAAAAAAAAGGAAAAAACCAGGGGGGGGGGAAAAAAAATTGGGAAAACCCCTTTTGGGGGGAAAAAAAATTTAAAAATTTTAAAAATTTAAAAAAGGGGGGGGAAAAACCCCCCCTTTTGGTTGGGTAAAACCAAAAAGGGGGGGGGAAAAAAAATTTGTTTTTTAAATTTTTTAAAAATAGGAAAATTTTTTTAAAAATTTTTTTTGGTTTTTTTCCCCCGAAAAAAATTTCCCTTTTGGAAAAGGTTTTCCCTTTCAAAAAAAAAAGGGAAAATTGAAATTTTTTTTACGGGGGTTTTTAAAAAAAAATTTTTTGGGGAAAAAAAAAAAAATTTTTTAATTTAAAAAAAATTTGTAAAAATTTTTTTTAAAAAAATTTTTTTTAAAATTTTTTAAAAAAAATTTTTTAAAAAAAAATTTTTTTTTTTTTAAATTAAAAAATTTTTTTTTTTTTTTTGGGGCCCCCCCCTTTTTTTTTTTAAAAGGGGCCCCCGGGGGGGCCCCCCCCCCAAAGGGCCCCCGGGGGGGCCCCCCCGGGGGGGCCCCGGGGTAAAAGGGGGGGCCCCCTTTGGTTGGGGGGCCCTTTGGTTGAAAATTTTTAAAAAAAAATTTTGGCCCCCCCTTTTTTTTCCCCCCGGGGGTTAAAATTTGAAAAATTTAGGAAAAAAAAGGAAAAAACCCCCCCTTTTTTTTTTTGGGGGGGGGGGGGCCCCCCCCCCGGGCCCCCCGGGGCGGGAAAATTTTGGGGAAAAAAGGGGCCGGGGGGGCCCCCGGGGGCCCCCCTTTTTAAAAATTTTGGGGGGAATTTTTATTTCGGGTTTCCGGGTTTTTGGTTTTTGGGGGAAAAAAAAAAAAAATTTTTTTTAAAAAAAACCTTTTTTTTTAAAAAAAATAAAGGAAAAGGGGGCCCCAAAAACCAAATTTTTTTTCCCCCCAATTTCCCCCCCCCTTCCCCCCCCCCCCGGGTTTCCCTTTTTTTTGGGACACCCCGGTTTTTTTTTTTTAAAAGGGGGGGGGGGGGAAAAAAACCCCCAAAAAAAAAAAGGGGGGGAAAAAAAAAAAAAATTTAAAAACCCCTTTTAAAATTTTTTTGGGGTTTTTTTGGGTTTTTTTTTTAAAAAAAATTTTTTTAAAAAGGGGAAAAAGGTTTTTTTTCCTTAAAAAAAAAAATTTCGTCACTTTCACGAGAGGTCGACCTTTTCATAAATTTATTTTTTTGGGAAAAAAAGTTTGTATAATTGTATATGATAATTCATTTTTTTTAGGGTTATGTAAAATTTATAATAAAAATTTTTTTTTATTAATTTTGTGAATCTTTTCTTTTTCAAAATTATCTCAAAAGGGGGCCCAAAAATTATAGTACAGAAGGAAATTTATCAAGGCAATTACACAACAACCACTACTAAGTCTCCTGAAGAGGGTGTCATCGTCGGTTTTACGGAATCCCCCATTTAAATGCACTTCAAATTCAGGGTTAAACGTCCTACCTGGGCTGAGCTTTGCTCTTTAATTGGTAAAGGGGGTTTTGGTTTATTCCAATATCAAATAAAAATTAACATAACTTAAGATATTGTAAAAAAAAAAAGCTAGATTATACGGAATTTAAAAATTTTTTAATATAGTTTTTTAAAAAATAGTAAGACGTTTAATGTTTAAAGTTTTCAATTTCTTCAAAAATGCTAAAATAATACATTTAATATCTCTTTCAGTAACAATTATATTCACATCATTTGAAATAATATAGCTTAATACAACCAGTTTCTCCATTTTACACATCAAAATATATTTTATCATCCATTTCTATCTGGGACGTATTTTCAAATACCGCTACTTCCTTATTCATGCAAGATCCACATTATCGGAGTCATGTTAAGGAAGTATTCATTTTGGGGTTTCTTTAAAAGGGGGCGGATGCAATTTTTGATTTTAGGGTTCTGTTTAAAAAAAATTAGAAAAAAAATTTAATTTTAAAACATTAAAAAACAATACTCATTTGAGTAATTTATGCCATTTTCTTTGTACTTTTACACTGTAACTAAAATCCTCACATAGTATTGCCTTAAAATTGCCACAATTCACTGGACCTTATAAATGTTTTACGTAATAGGTTGATTGTTTGAGAGCAAAAATACTGTTCATAAGTGTTTCGATCTGGGGTTTTGGTGTTTTAGGTGCGTGCTATGCGTTTCTATTTAAAATTGGATCTTTTTTATTGCTCTAGGACAGCGTTCATAAGCTGTGTCACTATATCATTTTATTTGACAAAATCCAATATTTCATCGATGATTGTTTGATAACAAAATATGTGTTTCATCAAAATTACATACTTTATAAGGTTATGCTCTGAGAGAAATGTTAAACTTCTATTTCACCATTAGCTATATCACAACAATGTAATGCTAAGGAATAGAATATTTATGGCAAATGTAGTAATGTACAGTCATGATTGAATAGCCGAAAAATATTCTTGTCGTACAGTAGTTTCTTTAACAAAATTTACTTGCTGTCACGAGACGGTCATTGTCGGTAGATAGGATCTAATAACATTTTGATGAAGATTGTTTTCACTTACTGCAATTTCCACATATTTGATGCAAAAATTGTGTCATTGTCTGTTCACTGTCGACACGGCTTCCAATTGCAATTATGGACCTCGATAATTACAACGATTGTAGGATATTGGCTGATCACTCAATACCACGTGGTCCTCTCTTTTGTTATTTGTGGTGCAAAATTGACCGTCCAAATATGGGCAGTGATATTCAGTGCAGTTTTGACTCAATCAGAAAAAGAAATTGAAGCTTTTGCAATGAACCTTTTTTGTGATGTAGCATCATTTTTCGTTTTTATATATATTCAAATTCAAGTATTTAAAATGTATAGTTTAAAATAAAAAGGGTATACGTATGAATTAGATAAATTTAATTAATAAGGTGGGCTTCAAAGAATTTCAACGCACTGTATATAAATGACTCATGGTAAAATTAACACACATACATATATATAAAATTAGCTTCTGTGTCACAGTGGAAACCGCATACTTTTAAAACGACTGAAATGAGTAGTTGTTGACATGTTAAAAACAGCGATGCATTAAGCTTGAGGGGCACATTCCACCGCAAGGTGGGTCTACAGGCAGTCTATGACCATAAACTCATGGAAATCGTAACGATCCGTGAGTGTGCAGTGCCGCAAACGGTACTTTTTTTCAAACCATCAATACGGTGGCCGCAGAAGAACGACCACCCTAGTTATGGTCTGACCGCAAAGGAGGCCGTGCGTTAAACGCAGATGTTTTACCCGCACGTTGTCGGCACAGACACAGTACTGTGGCCGTGCGTTGCCTGTACCATGAACGTGTGGATCCCGTACTTTTGTAATCAGACGGTGCGTAGTACGTAAGTTATACGCGAGTACATCGCACGTTCTATGTAAGTTGAGGGCACGGCCACTGGTCACCTCAATAAAAACCCCTCCCTGTGCCGACGGTAACGCAGAAGTCCGTAATGTGCGGAACCGTGCGTCAATGCTTGCGGAAAACGCCTTTTGTCAATGCGCCCCAGACATCAACAAGCCTTGCGGCGACTACCGCCGCAAGAAGGAATGTGCCCCTCGCTTTAAGGGAGGAGCCCACTTAATTTTGACCATTTGCATTTACACAAGGATTATGTGTAAGATACTGATATTCATTCCATATATACTAGCGGTGGGTAACTTCTAAACTACTCTACAAGATATAGTTTTACAAAAAATATATTGGACTGCGATTATTCCATAACAATGTACACAAAACTTTGGGAACATAAATAAAAAGTTAGAGTCAATAGAAATAGGCTTCATCTACTCACATTTATCTAAGTCGCCACACCCTTAATGCTCTCCCGGGGGGGGGGGGGGCTCTTCCACAGTGGGCTGGGGTTGGGTATATATGCTCAGCAGAAAGAACTCCTATTTTGAGATGACAAAATATCTAAGACCCCCTATTTCTTAACTGTCAAACCCCAAAGACCCCATTATTTATCTAAATCTCAAAGCAAAGACCCACACTTTTGCAACAAAAAGTATACTGAGCATGATGATATTTTATTGTCACTTTCAAGTTTCATAGACTCTATGTAATTTTTAAGCACCAGTATTTAAGACCCCCTATTCTGGCATAAACCATATTTAAGAACCCCCATTTTACAAAAAA
Source organism: Streblospio benedicti (assembly GCA_019095985.1). Classification (NCBI taxonomy): domain Eukaryota; kingdom Metazoa; phylum Annelida; class Polychaeta; order Spionida; family Spionidae; genus Streblospio; species Streblospio benedicti. The sequence goes on from CM032664.1 coordinate 5,458,776, forward strand.
TTAAGACCACCCATTTTGAACCCACTGTGGAGCATACCTACCCACCCCCCCCCCTCCCGGAATTCTTTCATGTTTGATGTCAATACAAAGTTATTTAGAAAAACTGGAATGGTGAATGTAGATTAGTGCCAAAAATCAAATGTCAAACTATTTCTTAGAAATGAGTAAAATTTTTATTTTCATTATTTTGATAATAATTAGGCAGCACCGCCACCAACCGCGTAATGGAGTAATAAGTAATAAGGAGTAATATAGCTTCTGTAGAAAAAAAAATAAATGTGGCTTTAAACTAAGCCTCTTCATTAACATACATATTTCAGTCATAAATCATCATTAATTGATGTTATTCTTCACAATTATCCAAAACAATATCTATGGAACATCATACATTTCATAATATATTTTCCAATCCTTCATAGATCAGTTCATTATGTGCATGCTTACTATAAAAATAACAAAAAATGAATGTCCAAAATGATAGTATCAAATACATTGCATTTGACAGCACCAATATACTTTAGTCTCATCACATTTTATCACCCACAATAAGCATCACAACTACACAGTGAGTGTTCACTTGAAGTTTGCGTATGTGTCGTAGCGCTGGATGTAGGTCTGTACCATCTCATACAGGAACTTGTATTGAGCCTAAAGATATACAGAACAATTTGTTAAACAAAAACAATTAGTAACACAATAAACGTGAAGATAGCATTCATAATTTCTATTCTAGTCTATTTTGCATCAATAAATCTGTAGAATAATGCCCTAATATGATCATCATGTAACTAACAGTAATACATTGATAAATAATATCCGTTTTTTACCCACCATAGAAGAGATGAAGTCTGTCTTTGCCGTCTTGACGTGCTTAACAGATGTGACAATGTCCACCTCTTGTTCCACTCGCAGCTTCTGTACAATGTGCAGACACGCACACAGGAGGCCAGTTCGTTCCACTCCATTACTGTGGGACAGCATTGTGATCAGAATTGCAAAAAAAATTCTAACTACATGTAGTATACTCAAACAAAAGTAAGTAAAATGTAGAAAGGACAGGAGGTTTGGCTTCTAAAATATATGTATATAGACACAAAAGTGTTTTATTGGTTTCACTTTTTCTCAATTTGGCATACCGGTACAATGTATTACAAATTTGTACATGTAATCTATATTATCAGGGCGACCAATACCAGACGCCGATGCAAAATCAGGCCGTCAAAGTGAATGCTATCTTCGTTTGGCTGTTAGTGTTTCGTTTAACGACGTTCTGTCTTGGGCTCAATACAATGCAAGCAGACTGAACTTCCCGTCAGCGCTACGATATACGCAAACTTCAATGAACACTCACTATGTGACAAATAAATAACCGATATTCATCTCAACGTGCCGATGCGCCAATGTATTGATACTATCATTTTGAACATTCTGAATAACATCTGCTGAAGACGAAAGCCCGTAATGTTCCCTTAGACAGCTGGGCTGGACAATTGGCGAAGAAACATCAGTGTGATGTTGCTGTTTAATGTGCTCGAGAAGGCCACATTGTCAGAAGCTATATTACTCTTTGTGCCTCCATTACGCTTGAGTTAGCATTCTAGTATCAAATAATAATCAAATTTTACTAAATGGTTGACATTTGTTCGCCGATCCTTTCATAACTTTATTGACATCAACATGGCCGAGGTGAAAGTGAGTGGAAGGAAACAACTCCACAGTGGGTTCAGAATAAGCAGTGCTTACATAAGTATGAAAGTGACAATAAAATATACTTTTTGTTGCAAGGTAGTGCTAACGGGCCCAGACAAACTAATGAGGGTCTTTGAGGACTGACAGACCAAATAGGAGTCTTAGGCTGTAAATAGATTCTGCCCAACCCAGCCTCCCCAGCCCGGGCGGCGACGGAAGATGGCTATTTATGTTAAAGACTGGTACGTGGAATCGCAATCAATATTTTAACAAACCATATTGCAGGTAATTTAAGCTACCTGGAATGAATATCGGCTGTCTTACATATCCCGCTATTAATAAATACAAATGAGCAAAGTGGGCTCACTGCGAAGAATTTATTCTGCGGCGACGGTACTGGCGTCTGGCGTTTCCTGTGACAAAAGCCCGGTGGAACATACACCGCGGACTCGTGCTGTGCGTCGGCACGAGGAGTCATGGTGGTGAGCAATGGCCCATAGAACGACGCGGTATTGCTGAAACTTAAGATCACGCTTTCATCGAGTGCGGGATCTGCGTTCGGCACGGGCGCGGCACGTACAATGATGCTGTTGCAGTATCTGCGTTTAACGCCGCGACACTCGCAGCGATCGAACAACAGGGTGATGGGTTCTTTCGCGACCGCCTAGACCAGCGCAGCACGGCACTGCACACTCGCGGATCGTGCATTCCGAGTTTGGCACCTGAACCACAGATATTTAAACAATGCATCGCTGTGCAATGTCGGCTTCATTTCGTTTTAAAAGTATGAGACTCCGCAGCGACACAGAAGCTATTTTATATATATATATATATATGTATATATGCTAATAGCATATATATATATGTATATATATGTATATATATATATATATATATATATATATATATATATATATATATATGTATGTATGTGTGGTTTGATGGTTTGACTCAATTTGTGGTTTGCAGCAGGTAAACCATCAAGTTTGTATCCTAGGTATTTATTAATGAGAAGATCTTTTTACGTTCTTCAACAATATTTATTTATTATACAAGATGGCGGCTCGGTCTACTACACAACGTCCTCGTACTCGCGAGGGAGCATGTATTTTTAACATACTAAATCTTAATTCATGACATCTTCCCCCTTTAAAAAAAAATAAAATTTACAGTATAATTTTAAATTGCCAATTTGTAAGAAATTTACAATATCATCAATACAACAGCTCTAAAGTAAATTTACTATCAAGCTAACACATTCTTAAGCAATACTTTAAATGAAATTCAACATAGAACAAACATATAACAAAAATATAAAAATAAGTCTCTGACATGGAACAATAATGTCACAATAATGTCACTCTTCAATCAGTCTTTTTGGCCTCACATGTACTCGGTTCGATCTACGGACTGGAACTATTGGTTGGTGTTCCATTGTTTCTTTGCTTGCTGTCTGAATCTCTTCTTCCTCAGGCTCCGTTACAGTCTCAGGTCTCTCTGGTGTTTTCAGCAAGTCGACGCGATTTCTCCTGTATTCTCCACCTCTTTCAGTTCTCACTATGTATGATCTCGGGTGTTCACTTTTATCTACTATCACACCTTTTTCTCCCCAAGAAGAATCTCCTCTGACTCTTACAACATCATTTCTTTCTAGGGGTGGTAATGGTTTGGCATTTCTATTGTAGTATTGAGCTTGCTTCTGCTTACTTCTTATTCTTCTTTGATATTCACCCTCGTTACTTTTGTTTGGTATAAATGGAAGATTTGTCTTGATTCTCCTTCCCAACAATTCAGCTGGTGATTCTCCTGACTCTAGTGGTGTTGATCTATATATCATTAATGCCAAATGTTTGTTGTCACCTGCTTCATCACATTTCTCAAAGTGTTTGAACTGTTCTCTCTGCAAGTCCATTGGATTGAGGATATGTTGGACTGCTAGTGGCATGCTTGAATTTCCAACTATCTGCAAATCTTCTAAATTCTTCACTGTCATAACATGGACCATTATCACTGTATAAAAATGTCAGGTATTCCTTGCCTTGAAAATATCTTTTGTAGCACCGTTATCACTGCTTCACTTGTTTGACTGGGTATTCTTTCCACTTCTGGGAAATTGGAGTATGAATCCACACAGACTAGATAGTGCTTCTTATTATAGTCGAACAAATCTGTGGCTACATGAGTCCATGGATCTGTTGCTATTGGTAGTGACAACAGTGGTTCTTTTTGTTGTTTATTACGATATTTAATACAAGCCTCACAATTTTTTTACTACAGTCTCTATATCAGCACTCCCAACTTCTTATTTTTCCAGGGTTTTTCAGGGGTATTTTGACATAAAACATGTCGTTTTTCCAGGGGATTGAGCTAATTTTCCAGGGTAGTTTTCTTCGATAATAATCAAATTGTGGTAATTCTTGAATTCAAATAAAAATGTAAAGACGAGTGCACACCTTACACAATGTACAAAAATGTACTTGAAATAAAAAAAATGTTTTTATTCATATAATCTTACCGAAGGTGGTAACTTACCTTAAGTAAGATTACATATGAATAAAAACCTTATAATCCTTCCTGCACAGATGCAATTTAGAGTAATCTATGTAAAGAGGATCTCTAGATCATAGACTATGCGTATGCAAAGTTTATTTGTTGACACAGACTGCATACTTTGCCAATATTTCAACATTGAATATTTAAATGACATCCGGTCAATGTGTTCGATTTTGTGATCATCCGGCGACAACTATGAAAATTTCATACACATCCACCTAGTCAACACATATACACTATATTTTCTTAACCTTTTTATTATTTCCAGACGTAAATGTGCATACCCCCCCTCCATGCCACGACTGAGAAAATATCTCGCGTAAAAATACATCTTCAATGTTGACTGTTTTGACCGGATTTCGTGGTTTTCAAGAATTATTGCCGAGTATAAAATAATAGGAATTTCAACACGTCAATTTGGGTACGTGCATAAAATCCCATTTAGTTTCAGATTTTCACCATTAGGTGGTCATTTCACTTGATCTTTATGTCAAAAAAATTATCTAAACTAACATCGTAAGCAATGGCTGATTCGAATTTGACAGGCCGGCATCAGATTTTACACTGCTTAGTATCACAGCTTATACTAATCGTAGCAACATTTGATTTCGGCTACAAACCAAACACAGCATAAATCATTATATCCTTTTAATGATACATGTTGACGTACAATATTTTGCTCTAACCCTCTTATTGCTTCCAGACGTTTAACGTGCCGCGACCGGGAAATTATTTTGCGTAAAAAAAAAACATCTTCATGTTCACAGTTTTGACTGCAATTCGTGTTTATAAGAATTATTGCAGAGCCTAAAATAATAGGAATTTCAACATGCCAATTTGCGTACGTGCATAAAATCGCATGTATTACAGATTTTCACCATTAGGTGGTAATTTTACTTGATCTTCTTGTTTAAAAAAATATCTAAACTAACATTGTAAGCAATCGCCGATTCGAATTTGACAGGCCGGCATCACATTTTAAACTGCGTAGTATCACAACTTATACTAATCGTGGCAACATTTGGTTTCGGTTACAAACCAACCACAGCATAAATCATCGTATTCTTATAATAGCACACATTTACTCACGATATTTTGCTCCATAAACGCTTGCAAACATGACGATACTAAATGTCAGCCACTCAATTTTCATTTCTTGGAAGTCCGATTGTAAGTGTCAATTGTTTCGTAAGACATATTACTTCTTCGACGTCCACACTTGATCAATAGTTTGCCAATCCCTCTCTTTTCATCCGGATTATAAGATATAATTAGATGAGGCACGGGAGACGAATAATACTAAGATTTTTGACCAAAAATATGAGAACCTGGTCAGCGGCCATGACAGTGCTTTACCTTGTGGAGAAAACTAGGTCGGTGATCGCTGATTGGTCAAAAACATGGTTCAGCCTCTATCAAGCGCGCAGCGTTATGTCAGATTCATAAAGGACCAAATGGTATTGGGGCTTGTTGCATGGTAGCCTAAATCTAATGTGTTTCCACGGCAATTCGAGCCAAGAATACTACGTTGACAAAGGTAAACTTACGGTAGAAAAACGAAAGTGGTGCATACAAATGACGTTGGCAAATCGAGTTCGTTACACAAACACAGGAAATGACACGGGATTTCATAATTTTTATTCAATTTACCTCTAATATCCCTCCCCCAGCTACTGCTACCCATGGTAAACACGTGCGGAGCAGATTAAATGTCCCACTCACCCTTACCCTCCACCGCCACCTCCTCCTCTTCCTCCCCCCCAACCCTCTCTACCCCATCCCCATCTAAACATGTCCATAGTTGATGCACACCCTTCCTGCTGCCGCTCTGGTTGAAACGGATGATATCTGAAACATATTAAATGCTCCTCCCCTTCCCCATTCTTTCCCTGTCCCACATCACTCACACCAGCTCCCGTCTAATGCAGGTGTGGGAAGATTAAAATACACCTCCATCACCTTCTTCCCACAGTCATATGCTTGACAGCCATACACACTACATGTATGGGCATTTGATCCCTCTAATATCCCCTCCATCCAGCTACTCCTACCCCTGGTAAACACATGCAGACCATTAAATGTGCATCTCAATCACCCCTGTTTCACCACCAGCCATGTCCGCACCCCCCCCAGCCATATGGACACCAACACCATTTCTGCAAACACCCCTCTTCAAAACAGGTCGAGAAGCAGATAGAAATGCACCTCGCCCTCCCCAGCTCCCTTGTTGTATGACTGTCGTGCGGGACGTGCGTTTGACTTACGTTTGACATATACAAACGTTTACTTTATCACGTTTCTACTTCAACAAACATGGCCCTGTAAGCAACTTTTCTACAAAATTCTTTTTTCTTTTTGTTTTTTTTTTTTTTTTTTTATCATTAAAACCAATTTATTTGGTTTGAAATGTGATATTATAATCGACCACCAAGTTGTCCTGATTTTACATGCATAGTTTGAAGTACGTCTTGTGGTTAAAAGCCTTTTGTGGCAAAAAAATCGCCTTTTCCTTTATATATATAGATATATAACTTATTATTTTTTACCCTATAACGGTGCTTCTGTGGCCGAATGGATATGGAGTTGGACTTGTGACCAGAAGGTCGTGGGTTCAATTCGGTTGGAGGTGCATGGTAAGCAAACATACCTCTAACAGGTTGCACACACTGCTCGGGTGGTACCTACGTTAAATAGGTACAGGTCAGTGATAAAGCGTGCGCAAACAGCAGCAATACCGTATGCAGCCAGTATGGTATGCTCCCGGGGAGTTGAGAAAAGATATATATGAGAATGTGCCGATGACCTGGTGTGGATTGTAAGTCATTGAGATCAAAAACTTGGATCAAGACTATAAACCAGACATTTAAATTTACATTTATATTTAATTGCAAGCTTGAAAAAGAATTCAAAATTAGTTCTACCATAGAAATGCAAGTAGTCGAGTTTTTTACCCTCAAAAAATCATCCTAAATCATAGAGGAAGACTTATAATCGGGTTCTAAATTAGCATTAAATCGTGGTCATGATGGGCGATAATGCTAGCAACCATGTAAGGGAGTTGCCTGAGTCTCTGGTAGGTCATACAAATAAATGTTAACACACCGGCAGTACTACCATGAACAAACCTAACTAAGATTCGGTACAAAAATTGTCAGGCGCCGTTTATAAAATCACATGCACTACACGGATGTTAATGGTTTAGGTGATTTTGAGCACATTTTAAGATAATTTTTACTAAATTTCTTCATTTTGATGGCCAAAGATGGGGTGACGACTTATAGTTCAGATAGACTAATACTCGCATTTCTACAGTACTTATGCGGGTGCGCGACTTGTGCAAGTCTGACTATAAAACAAAACCGTACTCCACTCTCTGCAGGAAATACGCTAATTTAATTCTCCATAAGTTTGTTGTAAACATTCACTGTTAAAAAACTTAAACTTATAGCATTCCAAGGTACGTTTTTTTCTACCAAGATATTGGCCTTCATATTTTTTAAAAGTAAACTACATCATTCATTCTAATACAAACCAACTTCAGATGATTGACAAGCTTTAGTTTGGGTTAAACAAACAACTATCTGATATTAGAATATCTGCCGACAGGAAATGACTGATAACACACTTGTGGCACCAAGTACTTGCCTTTTTCACTTTCTTAATTT